>QLOM01001007.1:0-26569 GCA_003313785.1 Termitomyces sp. MG148
ACATCGTTCAGTGCAAACCTGAGCTATTGCCTTATCATTGCCAGATGTCTATTTTTGGAAGGAGGTGTTGAGCTGTGTCACACTTTGCCGTTGCTGTCGAGGCGGCGCTTCAATATTCTTGAGGGAGGGACACGCTACTTTGTAGGACAGCGTTCGATGGAATGGTGAGAGCGGAGTCTGAAATGCCACTGAAGGTGGCTGACAAAGCGTGACAGACGGAATGGTAAGACCCTTAAAGTGGCCGGAATGACGGTGGGGGGATAGTACTTCGAAAATCTTGTGTAGTATCACACTTTTTATCACCCGTGTTCGATCGTGCTTCATGACCGTTAACCCGGGTTTATCAATCAGGTGCAGGTTATGAATGGTACATTTTACGGTCAATGGATGTTGATATACTATGCTTCACCGTGCAGTCGGCAGGCCCCCCCAGTCGGCAGGTCACAAATTGTCACTGGTACCTTGATGACAATTGAACCTTAAATTTGAGGCTCCGCACAGCTACACTGCGTTTTGGCATCAAATTAGCTTGATTGCCTGCTCTGGCACCTTCGGCAGAGTGACAAGAGAGTGACAAACCTCCAAGTCGGCATCGAGAAGGGACTCATCGGATACTCCATATTTCTGCCCCATTCAAGTTCTATTGTCTTCAAGCATGTAATACATACAATTATTAAGAAAAAGAACAGAGAAAACAAGGGAGGTTACAAAGACATCAGGGAGTGCTGACTAGGGGGGCCTGCCGACTGCACAGTTAAGCATAGTATCATTTGTGTGGACCTTGGGACAAACACGGGAGCATTCACATGTACCCATTTGGCAATCGTAATCCGTAAGCCCTATTAATAGTGGCGAGTAGCGTATCGCCCTGTGAGAGTATCTTGCTGTATTCCTCCGCTTACTCTAGTCCGGAAGTATACTTGGAGCAATCTTTCCATTGTAGATCGAGGAAACTTGTCCCTGTGTTCCGTTTCGGCCGCATCCCTGATCTCATAAAGGCCGCTCTAATCTGCAATACGTGCATTGCTCCGTTCGGGAACCAGAATCAGAATACGTATTTTGTGGCAGCGATTTTCCTAATTTAGAGTCAGCACCGAGCATCACTCAAAACGGGAAATGTGACTGACTGTGACAATCAAAAAAAAATAGAAGTGTGATTGATTCTTTGTGACCGAAATTTCCAAAAATAAATAGAACTCAGTGAGTTAGAATTAAATTATGCTCTATCTATTTAATATACGTGCCCGAAAGGTGTCTGAGGTGTGAGTTTTGGCCATTTTGCAAGAGAAAAGAATGTTATCGATGATAATCACTGCTTTTGGAAGTCACGCTGATGATATTATATAATTTGCTACTGCTTTTGTAAGTCACGCTTATATTAGATAATTCGCATCAAATCTAAATTAGGAAAATCGCTGCCATAAAATACGTGTTCTGATTTCTGGTTCTGGTTCCGAACGGAGCCTTAGCTGTTTTGTCCAGTGCGTCGTTCATGTCTAACGGGTTTTGTATTCGGTTTGCTCATGTGGATGTCCCATTTTGCTGTCCTTTTGATAAAAAAAAAATACTGATCTCGTTCTTGCGTTATAATTAGTGGCCTTGGTTTACCTTTCTTCTAGTCTTAACGCTGCCACCTGCAATGGTTTACTCCTATATTACTGATATACTCCAGTCATGGTCCTCAGGGAGTGAGCTAGGCTGACGATCTCAGTGGTCGCCGTACCTCTTCGTGAGATGATAGCCGCTGGCATAGTAGCCGTGCATTGCCGTTTATGTTCGAACATATCCTGATGTAAAGAGGCAGCGTTTCCAGGTATTCTTGAAAAACGCATGCAGGACCCTTATGACCGTTTGGGAAACTGTATATAGGACTTAGCCGGTCAGTAAACCTTAATGGACAGTACCGTATATTTGTTCCCAGTGATTTCTAGATCCCCGAACGTCTTCATTTGCCAGATCTGCATATATGTAGCTTGGAAATCAAAATTCGCCGACTAATTCGCCGTCCCCTTGATTACCGTATGTGTTCCATTGACTTTGGTAACAGACATCGATGGCCTTCGTTAGGATTGGTGAAGAGCTAACTTAGTAGGTAACTAGTGTCTCAAGTAAGTCTATGTATACTCTCGAGAAATCGTCCAGAAATTGATGCAATGTTACCGTTTTGACACTTCAGAAAGCTCTTGAATCTTCTCACAGATGTGCATGGCAGATTTATGACAGAAGTCCCATCAGGAATTGTAGAAACAGTTACATATATGGCCCCAGGGTGGAGATTGTTGATTGTCTCTTAGTGGCTTAAATCATCAATCATTCTTCCAGTGATTGAGAGTCTGCCTCTGTCTGCGTGTGAACACGCTTTGAATCAAGGTCCCCTAACTTCTGCCATCCGCTCGTGAAGCCCTTAGTCCCCTCGAGAGGGTAGTATAGTAGAGCATACTTCGAAGGTTGAAAACAAATGCTTTCGTGGAAATCAAAACAAGGGATTGGTATAGGCCATTGGATCTGTTGGATCTTCCCTGCCAGCTTTCAGAATATCTGTATAGTATACGAAGCCAATATCAAATGGTGTCAACATATATGAAAAGACAGTTTAATTATAATGGAGCGCTGAACGTCCTCGACCAATCTGAGTTTCGTAGAAACTGGAAGTAGACAGGAGGCTGACGGTTCATCGTGTTCCTAACCTCAAATATCAAAACACAATTTCGTTGATGATTCAGTTTGCCGCCAACCTTCTCATTGCAACACTAGGCCGCACCCTTGCTACAGTGATCATGAATCACGCTGACGTTGCTCCAAGTAAGTTGCGTCGTTTCCTCGATATTGTTTGGAATCTCAATGTCATCTTTGACCTTCAGTGATGATCCTTTCCCTTATCCTCACTGGTTTGGTTGCTTTGACCATAGCTGTTGTCGTGCTTCTTTCCCTGTTCAGCAGAAGTCGAGACCCATCAAACTCTCGCATTCGTGACCACCGCATTTCCCGTAATATGTCTACTGGGTGGATGATAAACCCCTCTTCTTTTATCAACTCCGAGACACGGACTGCAGTTACTATTCAGGTATCACCCTCGTGTCCAGTGGTCTTTGGCGACGTAGAGAAGAAAGGTGTTCAAATCATGGTCACGCCCCCAACTCCGGCGAAATCAGGCGCAACTTTGTCGTTAGGACCGTCTTTGAGAACCTAGTGGGTATATATGGAATTTCCTTCAGAATACAGTAGCATCCAAGAGATATAGAGACAGCAGCGATGTATGTGATATGTTGTATATATCCGAAAGTGCACGAATAGCCCAGAAAAGCGCATTGGAAGAAATAAATGAAAGGACACGTATGGGGAATAGCAGTACTGAAAACAAAACAATTACTAGTAATGATAGAAGGAAATCATACCACAAGTTCCATGAAGGATTGATTAACAAATCAAAATTTATCAACGTCGAAATCAATGGGATCGAAGTGAAAGGAGTCAAGTCTCATTTCAAAGCTAAGGTCTCTCTCTTCAAGTGTAGAATCGCCAGTGAGAAGACACTTTTGAGCATGAAACAAAGTGCGTTCAGGGGTCGGAGACGTCGCCTCTTCGGTCGAAGTCTCCGGCTCAGAAGTCGACTCTGTCGAAGGCCCTAGCAATGTATCGGACCTTGAGATAGGGAAGGCATCCGAAACTTCGTCCGACTTAGAGAAGGAAAAAATACGGTTTATGGTCATCGAAAAATGCCGTCGATTTGAAACTGGCCGAGTTGAGGAAGTAGGCAAACTTCGAAAATTGGGTGAGATAGTGCTTGATGAGCTAAGTCCAAGAGGGGATGGTTGTGGACTTGAAAAGAGAATGTTTCGGGGCGACAAAGGATACCTTGACCCCTTTGGAGGGGGGATTGATGAAACTTCAGTCAAATCGAAGGAAGATACGGATGGTGACGCTTTGGGAGTCGTAGACGGATGAAATAGTTGTGATGAGGTGGTCAAGCTATGACGTAATTTGGTTTTTTTGACTGTGGTCCCGTCATTGGTTGGAGGAAAGATAACTTGAGCATTGCTTTGGGAGCATAATGGGTCCTTCTCCGCATTTTTAAGAATCCTAAATGCCCCTAAAGCTCGAGCTTTAAGAGATTTGGAAGCATGTGCAGGTGGAGTAGAAGTGCGGAAGTGCTCTTCAACACCGGTCGTGTAGCGACCTACTTTGACTACCTCTACAACCTCGGAATCGTTGCCTACATTTGCTGCAAGATTCGGACCCTCTTCTATCTCTTCGTAGTCCAATCCCGTCTCGATATCGAATTCCATATAGTCATCATTCATTAGAACATCCATTATTGACGTGGTTTCACTATCACTTGGGGCGGTGTCAAGAAGTGAACGAGGCTCTTTGAGGTTGTAGTAAAATAAAGGCACGTCAACATCTTCCTGGAGCATGTCAAGAACGTGGTGAGGAGAATCAGTATATGATGCGCTTGTCGAGGAACTAGGGGGCATATTCGCGTCGAAGTAACACCACGCAGGAGTGTCATCCTCTTCAGGAGGAACAACAAAGACCTGAGGCATTCTGAGAAGTGCAGATGATCTAGGCGCGTGATCACCAGTTAGCAGGAGTGTGGACGCCATGCTGGCCGAGAGACGAAAAGCAAAATGAACAAAAGACCTGAAGAGTCACGTGCTCGCGCCATGATGAATATAGTACATAGTATGTGCAACTGAAGTCGTCGACACGTATGAAGCTCACGTCTCAGCTTGCGCTGCTTGGCTTTGTACAGCTTGCTCTCTCTGTTGGAAATGATAAGACCCTTCTATGGGGTCCCTACAGGCCTAACCTTTACTTTGGTCTTCGTCCGCGCATACCGAATTCTCTCATGACTGGACTGATGTGGTTTGGTACCCATGACTATCAGTCCATAAGTCGTGAGACTACGACTTCCTTTATTGTGCTCTTACGGCCTGTAATATGTTATCCATAGGGACGCGGCATGCTTGTGAACAGGGCGACAAACTTGACAGCTATACGTGGACGGAATATGATCCACGTCAAGGTGGTGTGCAAGTCATACAAGACAGCGCCAACAACGTCAAGATAACTACCGAATTTATCAAGGTACCTGGCGGAGACCATGGAGGGAGCTGGGCTGCCCGGGTCAAGGGAGAGCCCATTAAGCATAGTACGCAGTTCAAGCACATTCAAATCGTCCGGGACCTCTTTGAAGGTATTCTTAGACATTCCATCTCGTATATCCACTATATTTTACTTCGGCCTTGAGGGGCTTGGAGGATTGGAGATGGAGACGGACGAGGACGAAAATGTATGTATAGGGCCCTCGTAATTCCAGTATCAATGTGCGTTGATTAGACAAATTCTTGAAGGGCATTAAAGGTGAATTCAAACTCTCTGGAACAACCCCAGAGCTGGAAGACTTCGTAATTCGTGTCGTAGATGGTATTTATGACCATTTTCAACATATGCTCTAGCTCACCACATTGGAGGCCCTAATAACACGGCATTCGAAAACGCTCCACATGCCAGTGACTTTCAAGGACGTATTGACAAAACTCACTTTATCGGCCAACCCATTGCGACCGGCGGAATCTGGCAGGCCAAAGGTAATTTATAGACGTTCTTAGAAAGTCCTTTGACAACCTCACTGCATTAATTTCGCTCATAGATTCTATTCTGAATGCCCTTATAACTAGAGCTCGCGAAGTTCTCAATTCCTACCAGGATCCTGAAGCTGGACTACCCGATCCTTCGTATGTTCTCCAGCTACCCAACGAGGCTTATAGTGGTAGCAATCTTTTCGCTGTTCAAAAAATGTTCGATGGACCATTCCAATTCGACGTGTTCTTTGAAAGTGGAAGTTCCAAGCAAAAACTCAGTTGTGAATTGACCCTTTAATTTTCTACATAACTTGAACTGATCATGAAGTAGCAACCATCATTGACCAGGGAATACCAGCATTGGTTGATAACTATACCCGACGTTTCCGGTCTGTATTTCCTTATCCATCAGACTATGACAAGGAAAGGGAACAGTCTCTGGAAGTGTTCTCTAAGGCCATCACCTCTAACCTTATTGCTGGTGTCGGGTATTTCTATGGAACATCCATTGTGAATCGCAAGTTCTCATTTGAATGGGACGAAGATGAGGACGCTACCCAAAGCATTGTTCGGGAAGAAGAGGGCGACGAAGTTCAACCCGGGGCTCGATTGACTGACCCTAAGGCATTGTTAACAGCAACGCCAAGCCGTAGTTTTTTCCCGCGAGGCTTCTACTGGTATAGTCCAGGCTTATATCGAAATTGTCGTTACTCAAGACTCAACCCAGGGATGAAGGTTTCCACTTGTTGCACATAGGTCAATGGGACAACGATTTCAGGTTAGCTTGGATCAGCTGCATCTGTATCATCATATTCACGTGTTGTCTTCCAGCTTGGAGATTCTAGAATCTTGGATTAGATTGATTGATGAAGATGGGTGGGTGGCCCGAGAGCAAATACTTGGAGAGGAAGCAAGGAGCAAGGTAGTATAGCTCATGTTGCTTCAATTGAATGTGATCTTGAAGATCCTGCATTCTAGGTTCCCCAAGAGTTCCAAACTCAAGTGCCGAACTACGCTAATCCACCGACACTTACAATGGCGGTTACAGCCTTCATTACTCGTCTGAAGGCCATTGCTACTTCCAAAGGCCCATCTAACCAGGATCTTGGACTGGACTTCGGTCTCGGCAGCGAAGCTCAAGTTCCAATTGGATCTTCTACTACCGCTACAGCAGGAAATCAATACCTCGACTCGCCCGAGGAAGCCCTATCTTTCTTAAAGTCAATCTACAAGCCATTAAAGCGCCACTATGATTGGTTCCGTCGTACCCAACGCGGGCAGATCAAGCAGTATGCCCGCAAGGCTCGGTCAAGGACTGAGGGATATCGTTGGCGTGGCAGATCAGAGCTTCATGTTTTGACGAGTGGTATGGATGATTACCCACGTGGACCTCCGCATGCAGGAGAGCTACATCTAGATCTGATATCCTGGATGGCATTCTTTACTCGGACAATGAAGGAAATAGCTGGATACATTGGTGAAACAGATGATGAAATTACCTTTGCTGGAATTGAGACAGCTATTCTCGGCAATATAGATGGTTTGTGACCGGCTTTCCATACTTACCATTGTAATTCAACCGATGGCAGATTTACACTGGAACGCAGAGGAAAACATGTATTGCGACGTGAATGTCGACGACGAAGGTGAGTGTGTGTCGTGTCTAATTATTTACCATCTCAATTTCGCTTGATTTCAGATGAATCCTACCATGTCTGTCACAAAGGATATCTATCCTTGTTCCCCTTGTTACTCTCTCTCCTTTCTCCCAATGCACCTCAACTCGGCCACGTCCTTGATCTTCTCAGAGATCCTGAACACCTCTGGTCATCCTATGGAGTACGCAGCTTATCAGCATCTCATCCAGAATTTGGTCAAGGCGAAAATTATTGGAAAGGTCCAATCTGGGTGCAAATGAACTACCTCATACTGAGAGCCCTACACACAGTAAAAATTTTCCAACTTAAAGCCGGGCTTGACCTGCTTAATTCCTTCCCAGACATACACTGCTCAGCCAGGACCTTATCAAGCCAAGGCGAAAGAAATCTATAGCGAATTGAGAAAAAACATTGTTAATAACGTTTTCAAAGTAAATTCTCATCAGTGCCAATGCATCGCCCTGACTGAAAATTGGAAAGGAGTATGAACGGACAGGCTACGTCTGGGAACAATATGATGCTACTACCGGGGAAGGCAAAAGAAGGCAGGTAGTTTCGCAGAGGATGTTGCCATTTTTTCTCATTTATGTCCTTTAAGTCATCCGTTTACAGGATGGACGTCATTAACAACTTTGAGTGAGTTACACTTTTTACTGGTAGTCAAGGCACAATCTAATTCAAACTCTGAAGTTCTCTCTGAGCAGTATTAAATGTGTTGTTACACTGTCCCGACTGAGATACAGTTAGAGAATACTGGTTTTATCCATGCAGATGTCATTAAAAGAGATTCAAAACCCCTGAGCGAATTCCAACGAACTACACTATATGGTTGTTTTGACAAAAAGATCTGGTTCTGTTTAAGTTCATTGTGTCGCTGTATCTGACACGTCATTGAAACCCTGTCGTTGCGACAAATCAACGTGCAACACAGTGGCATCTCCTGGCGCGTGTTCTCTGCACCAACCGCATTCCCGTGTAAACGGAAGATCTTGATGTAAAAACCCCTGCACCGGCCGAAATGTGAAATATGAAGCTGGAATAGTGTCAGGTAGGTGGTCAAATAGGGACTTGTAGCGGGGAAGGAGCCAATTATTGAACCTGAAGTCGAAGATGGTAGCAAAGGTCTGCTGAAAGGCAACAAGAGCTGTTGCGATGCCAATAATGGCTCCTACGACAACGTCGTACCAGTTGTGAACTAGAGGGATAAATCAGCTTCAGACACTTCAGGACTTGGCTAACATGCATTCATCAATCAGTTAGTGGTCCGGAAATTAGAGTTGCACCGAGTATAGGTCAGAATAGGAGCAGGAGCAGTAGGCAGGATTATGAGCGTTGAAATTGAGTGCAAGATTTCCCACGCAGAGGTAGAATATGGTGCCGATCGCCTGGTCACCACTACGAAATGACAAATTGGCCAAAGGCCCGGAAATTTTTTGGAAATTTCTCGGATTTTTTGGGCATAACGATGTAGATGTATTCATTACAATACAAATGATTACACTTTTTGGTTAGCCATGCTCACTGGCAGAAATCCGAATGCCACGACAGTATCGAAAAGAAGCCACCGCGCGTGCGCGTCAAGCCCGAGCAGCTCTCAGGGAATTGACCATGGCTCCAATCTCGGAAACAGGAACTGTAGATGATAACGGCATTGAGGACTCACTTGTTGTCATCAAAATCATTACTTCTGACTCGGATTCTGGGTATCTTGGTGGTGTCAACATGATCTTGAGTTCGGATAAAGACTTGTGGTCAGTGGGAGAAGATGACAGTATGTCGGATGGTGATGACTCACTGGTTGAATTTGATGAAAGGAAAGAGGTGGGCAAGCAAAAGGGCTGTATTCCCAATTGGAGATGGGGAAGTCCGCAAAGGAATGGAAGAAGCTTGAGGCCAATCGATCCCTTGGTTACAATGGACTTTTGAAGTGCACACAGTGTCGACGTGACCTTGAAGCACGTAAACGGCAGCAAAATAGGGAAGATGCAAAGACATGCATCAGCAAACTCTGATTTTAGCTCCAATAGCTCCTAGTTTGACAGTCATCAACAGAATGAACTAGCGAGCATCCCTCTGTACAGAGCTGTCTAGTACTATCTAGCCATTGATAGAGTAGTATACTATTATTTTCTCATGTTCTTTTCCAGGTTTTGTAAAAGTATGATGTGTCTTCTGAGTCAACCATGTTTTGTACTGGTACAAAACACGGTCAAGTGACTTTCACATGACTGTTGATCTAATATCATTGGTTTGGCTCATGTCACTGCTGGCACCCAATAGTGTTTCCTTGGGGAAAAGCCAAAAAAAAAGATGTTATGCCATTTCCAATGTGCCAATTTCTGGTGGAAAAACTTTTCAAACAAAGGAAAGTGCCTGTTTATACAGTGAAAAGCTGGCTAAGAAACAAATAACAGGTTTCTTTTACCCTTTTCCCACCAGAAACAGGTTCTGGCCCCAGCAGTGTGTACATCTATGTAGTCTCTTCAAAGCTTGAAGCTTTATTCACCTTCAAATCTACATACCAGAAATTGTTCTGATATATTTTTCTTTTGAAGTTGGTAGATGTCTGCCCTAATGTGCACATGCTATGATGTTCAACTTATTTAAAAGGTAATTTCCAACTTGAACTTCGTTCATAACTCACTCCCATTATCTTCAATTGCTATCTTACACCCTCCTGCTCTTTCTTTGTATAGGTCTGGTTTTCTCAGTGTCATTTTCTCCATTATAAATCATGTTCATTTGTGAATTCAGATTCACTATTGATCAAATCCTTGTACGCCTTTTCTATTTCTACTTTCATAAATTTTGGCTTGGCTTTTTCAGTGTCATTTACTCCCAGTCTTGAATTTCTATTAACAGGATGTTTGTTCTAGCCCCATGGACTGGTTACTTTGTAAAACTATCAATTTATGGATCTGTGTCTCTGTTCTCCTCACTGGTGAGTGGAGTTTTCAATGACTTTCCCCATCTTCTATCCTAACCCATCATACATTAGGCTCAGTCAATCACCATTGTCCAATTCACAGTAGTACACACCTTTGAGTCGAGATAGTGTACACTAGAATTGTGTATTTACTGACTTTCAGTAACATGATTTGGTTTCCATGTCTTTAGTATGCATATGAAGTGAATAAACCATGACAATCTATATAACTAGTTATTGCTGATTTTGACTAGATGCTGATGGACAGTTCTAAACAGATATACAAACTCTGTGCAGTACTAGACAGCACTAGACAGCAATATACCTTGTCTGGAGTGCTGTGGCTCTGGAGGTCACTAGACAGAGTACTCCAGAGGACTCTAGCTTGAGCTAGCCAATCAGACTTTGCTGATGCATCGTGAGTGATCTGAATGTGAGATCATTGAAAATTGCTCATGCAACCTCACAGGAATGATCCACAAATCACATTGATGCAAAATTTCTTCAAGGTGAGTCTGACAATGGCAGCACCAGAACAAGATAATCATGATGGATTCCAATGGGATGGTTACATGCCAGCAGAATTGGCAGTGTATGAATCAGATAAGGAACTACTAGGCTATGATACTGGAAATGAAGCAGATAATGAAGAGACAGAGGACTCACCTTCTCCATTTCATGAGCCTCATTCCAACCATCGACTCCTAGCTGCCCCCACCACTCAAACAAACTTGTCATGATATTCCTGTCTAAAAGGCTTGTGAAATGAAGAAACAGGACTACTTAAAAGTACTCCAAGTTGGACTTACAGCGATTCAAAAGCTCCTCGGCTCTAAGAAGACAGATTTTGTGGGTGGTCATAATGGTTTACAGGCACATTGTTCTCGTGCTATTAAGAGTTATCTCTGCATGCTTATTAAAGGAGGCCATAGTGAGGTTGACACATCTGAACAAGCAGCTGAAAGTCATGGATTTGCTCCAAAGTGGGGTGGATGGAATATGCAATCATGGACAAAGATATGGCTAAAGGAGAGAGAGCTTCCCAAGTCATGACAGAGCACTCACAGCAAAACATTCTCACTTCTTGATGACCCTGCAATCAAGAACAAGCTTCGGGCATTTGTGCGATCAAAGAAATGGGTAATGAATCCCACCAAACTGCAGGAGTTCTCACAGAGTAAAATAATTCCACATGCTGCAGACCCATATCTTTGTAAACATGTCAATGAAAAAATGCCAAAGGGACTCAAGAAATAAATGAAAGTGGAATTATTTCCACGCATTCAAATGAAGGCTGCATGTGGAGTTTAAATGAAAGTGGAATTATTTCCACGCATTCAAATGAAGGCTGCATGTGGAGTTTTAGTTGTCACAGCTCGTTGATGGTTGAAGAGTGAGGGTTTCTGTTACATTGCATTCAATAAGGGATTATACTTTGATGGACATGATTGGCCTGATGTTGTGAAGTATTGACAGGAGGTCTTTTTGCCTGCAATGGAAAACTATTTCTGTTGCCTTGTCCACTATACTTCTGGTGATACAGACAAGGAAGTTCTGCCTCAGAACTTTATTGAACAGCCTCAAGTTCTTGTTGCTCAGGATGAAATGACTGCCCAAGCACATGATACCAAGTCAAAAAGCTGGGTATTTGATAACCAACATGCACTTTGAAAAAAGGGGCCTGGACGTGGGCTGCATCAGAGTGATGTCATCTGCTCAACAGTCAGATGGATGAAGGATGCCAGCCAAACACTTGAGTACAGGAAAAATTATGATGGGTATTGGACCATGAGCTATTTGTGAAACAGGTACATAATTGGTTTATTACTGGTGTTATTGTTGCTCATGCCAATAAATTTCAAGCTTTCAGAAAAGATTATTCCAACATTTGAGGCTATTCATGGGTCAGGATATCAAGCTCTCTTCTTAGTTGACAATTCTCAAGGTCACTCAGCATATTCTGTAGATGCTCTTGTTGCATCAAGGATGAATGTAAATCCTGGGAGTTTTCAGGCTTGACTGCGAGATGGATGGTATAAAGGTTACCCAAAAAATGATTTTTCCTGTCAATCATCCAGACTATCCCAATATGCCAAAGGGACTCCAACAAGTGCTTCTTGAACATGGAATTGACACAAAAGCACTTCATTTGCATGGAAAATGCAAGAAATGCAAGCCTGGGAGTACCAAATGCTGCTGCTGCTGCATTATGGAAAGTGAACCAGATTTTCTTGTATTCTTCTGAAATTTTGTTGCAAACTCAATTTCATTGAGTTCTTCTGGGGCAAAGTCAAAAAGTATCTTCGTGAACATTGTGACATGTCATTTGAGACATTGAAGACTAATATGCCCCTTGCAATGGAATCAGTTCCTCTTTCAACAATTTGGAAATGGGAGCATAGAATGCATTGGTGGATTGAGGCTTACAGAGAGGGATTGAGTACTCTGGATGCTCAACTGAAGGTTAAAACCTTTAGCTCTACTAAATATAAATCTCATCGTCGTATTCCTGAAACCATCGCAGTTGTTATGGACAAGTAAGATAGGGCTCATGCGCAAACGCGGTCATCACATGATGTGTGACCTGTCTGTGACAGGCTTCTAGTCAGTTCTTTACGCGCTTTGAATCAACCACCCCTTGCGCCTCTGTAAGGTTATTTCTAAAGCCTAGTTAAAAAATCGGCCTCCGACAATCCCTTTGAATCAACTTTTCTAAGGGATTGTCGGAGCCGGATTGCCTGATAACCTCCATGCGAAGTGAAAATAAAGGTTCTACTGAATTGTCACTCCCTTGTCATGATTCATCATGTGATGACCGCGTTTGCGCATGAGCCCTATCTTAGACGGAAATGAAATTCCTTTTTTAGATATATTAGTCATGTTTTGATGCTTACTTAATTGCCATATATGGTATGTGGACAAATCGACCCCTCAAAAAAAATCTGAACTCAGTCAATTTTGAAGCTATTTAAAATTGGTCTATATAGTAAAAAGGAATGTATTCCCAAGAGGAAATTCAATTTTAGTAAAATTTGGAGGCTCCAAAAATTTTGTCACTTTGTTGTGGTGACTAGGTGATCGGCACCGTAGATTCAAGCGAGTCGTTGATTTGTTTTTTATCTCCGGTACAGACGGAGCGATCATACATCAGACTTGGAAACCCAATCCCGCTTGCAGCGGCAGACAGAGTAAAAATGGGGACGAAGACCTCCAAACAACCATTTTACCCAAACCTGAAACAAGGTAGCGGTCATTAGACTCTTGAGAAGGTCCATGGTAGTGGTCAACAGATCACTGATACTTCTTCTTCGCGCTTGAAACAAGCAGAAAAAGAAAACGAAGGGATTATGCGAAATGTGGGTACACGACCCTCACCGTTCTGAGTACTCTGGGAACGCTCTGTTAGGTGCTGGCGCTAAGATGCATGAGATTGAGGAAGCCTAATGTAAAAGGTGAGCTTACGAGCTTTATAGATGCCCAAACGAAGGGGCCCCATGAAAGCTATCAACTCCATGGAGTCTAAGCCAAATGAGATTTGTGAAAAAAACATTTCCGTCTTGGGAACCATGTCCGCACTATCAGAGGCGTCAGTGACCAGAGGCATATTGTCAATATGGGGTAGATTCCTCCGGCTAAAAATAGAACATGAATTCCCTCTAGTAACAATACAATAATGAATAAATAAATTACAATGTCCCTTCTATGCAGCTTTCAGACTCTTCTCGAATATCATGAATCTCCGTCGCTAACGGAGATCCTGGCAGCTCACCTCCAATAGAGGCGGTCTCCGTTCTGCGCCTCCTCCGTCGTGGCGTACTCAATACTGTGGGACATGTAGGAGGTCTGAAACCATTGGACTGCAACTGTGCAAGCAAATCTCTTGCAGCATCAACTGTTTCATCTCCAGAGGGTGGAGTACTTTCCAATGCAAGAGAAATTTGTGCTGATGGTTGTGCATTTGTAGCTGGCTGTCTGCGTGCCGCCCTACGACTAATGGGGTCACCGTTGCGAAGCTTCTCCAGTAAAGAGTCAAGGGCATCAGAAGACTCATCGGCTATCGCCTCGCTCAAAACCTTTTCGCGGGCCAACTTTTGTTCCTCAAGGGCCTGTTTGCGTTTTTCAAGTGCAGCCTTCTCTTCTGCAGCTGTTTGATTGTCGGCTTGGCATTTCTGTGAATATCGATCGATAACCAGTTAATTAGTTGGATCTATTGCCGCACCTTAAAAGAAGTAACAAAGGTCTTGAAGATGCCATAGAAGTCAGATGACGTCATACTCTTCTCGTCCTCACCGTAGTAGCTGACAGCATCGGTAAAAGTAGATTCGGCATTATTGACGTCATGGATTAGGTCTTCCATCTGCGCATTCGCTTTGTTGACAAACGCCCACATCTGCTTGCCGTACTTGTCAGTTGTCGACAGATCTGCAAAATGCTCCACGAGCTCCTGGCGAATACGCGTAAGGCCTTCACGTAGTTCGAAGACACCTTTGCGCAGATCTTGCGCGTTCACTAAAATATGCCACAACTTAGCCATCTTCTACTGCAGGAAACTCCAAGTTATCCTTCTACCTCGATAAGCTTCAGCTGGCTTTTCCAGTTCGTCCAAGAAAGCCAACATATTTGGGAACTGTTTCGTAACGGTCCGCTCCAAGAAGTGGAGAAGTGTCGTGTTGTTCACAGACTTGGTATCTACGAGCTGCTGAAATCTCAGTACGGTTGTGATATTTGTGCAAAGAAGACGCGCCTTGTTGATGCTGCTGACTTTGAAACCAAAAGCTCCTCCTTTGACGCCAGTTCCATTCATGTAATTGCCAACCAGAAGAATTAGCTATGGAAACAGTCAACTAAGCGAAATGGAGCGATTGCAATACCTACAGTCAAGAGCTCTTTAAAATGTTTTGCCTCGAGCAAAGCACGGCCGGCTTCTGACAACCTTCTTGCTCCCTATACTGAATTAGAAGTTGTCATGCGGGTATGGTAAGACCGAACCTCATCTAGAAGGGACCATACTTCATCAAATGCAACCTTGTAAAGCATGCCTTCAATGCGAGGACCCAGTCGGTTAATTTGAATAAGCTGAACCATCAGCCGATCAGATGGATGAAGCCCAGCAAGCTCCACTGGATCGGCATTGCGATACACATTGAGCTTCCCAACCTATTCATGGAGATCATTTAGTAAGAATGCCATTTCAGATACTTGGATTGAAGTTCCACCTGTTCCGGAGAGGGAAGAACGGGTTTCAGCTCGCTCAAGAAAACTTGGGTGCACAGCTCTTGATCAAAGCACTCTACTTTACGAGCAATTTCCTCAGGCTGGAGTTTTCGAACGCGTTGTATGAGAATTTCTGAGCGGAATGTCAGTAAACCATTGATAATACAAGATAATTGACCTACCAACACGTTTCTTAGTTTGAGGATCTAAAACACTCTTGAGTTCCGCACGCTTTTGTCGAGCTGTATCGAGGTCAAAACCTCTCACATATCCCACATTTTAGAACACATTACCCATGAGATTGATGACAAGCTGCTTAGCCTTAAAATCTGCTTCCATCTCCAACCACACTCCGTCGGATTGCAGCTTCTGGAGCATCTCTTTTTCCTGCTCTGGCTTTTCAGTGCTCCAAAGTGTCTTTGCAACCTGTTGATGAGGTAATTTATCCCATTGCAGTTGTTTCATCTTGATGCTTGGCGTAATTGGCATATCTTTGCGCGCAGACAATAAATTGTTGATATTAGCTCCCAAAACTAACGACGTTTGCGAGCTGTGGTTAGAACTCGGGGTTGAACTAGGAGGTGGCGGTGGCGGAGGTGGACCTATTCGAGGGGTCGATGGCGTAGCACTGATGAAACCTGGGGGTGGTGGCGGTGGCGGTGGCGGTGGCGGAGGAGCTCCAGCGTCACGAGATACGCGAGATACTGGAGGCGGTGGAGGCGGTGGAGGCGGAGGTGGTGGTGGTGGTGGTGGTGGAGGTGGTGGTGGAGGTGGAGGTGGTGGTGGTGGTGGAGTATCGCCACCGGACGAAGGTACAGAGACCAGCGTTGTAGATGTAGATCGTGCAAGTAGACTTGTTTGACTTCTGCCGAGAAGATGTTTGCTGATTGCTTCAGCGGCAGAGCCAAAAGTAACCTGAGAGCTTGAAAAACTGGAAGATGTAAGAGCTGTATCCTCGGTAAGTGTCGTTGATCCGCTTCGTGTCGACTGAGTATACTCGCTGTCATCATCACGAATCATCGGTGAGGGTGAACGACTTGATTCTCTCGATTCACCGATATCTTCAGATGGTGAAAGAAGATTAGTAGACTTGTACGATACATCTGCGCCAGGCGGCTGTCGATAAGTGCGCCGTGGGGAGCCTCGTACACTCCTGGAGTTTGATATTGATCCATTGGATGGATTATACTAAGAAAATGTAGAAGACAGATTGAGACTTGATATGGAAAAATGACGTACCAGGTTGGCACCAGCTTCCAGTTGCTGTTGTATTTGTTCTTGTGCATGCGCATCATCAGCATCCATAAATTGCGATACGCGCCCGTCCTCATCAGTAATGGCGACTGTGGCCCCTTTTCCACCGATGGAATTACCTACGACCTTCTTCTTGCTACCTGTAGCTCGAGTCCGCCTCAAACTAGTTTTTCCAGGAGTGGCGTCCAAATCCTCTTCCTCTTCGACTTCATGCATATTTCCAGCTCGATTTATCCATTTCTCATGCCCCTCCTTTCCTTCTAGGATATGGATAGTCTTTCTTCTATGGAAATCCTTCTCAAGTTGTTGGACCAGCGTTTTCCTGTCCATACTACCGCCCTCGAGTACAGTCTCCATTCCCTTCCCAATTTCCTTCAACATTCGGAACAGCTCCATGATCTGTGCCTCAAGTTGTGCAATCTGCTCCTCGTACCCTGCTTTCTGAGTCGCCAATTGCCCTTGGAGCCGGGAAGTCGTTTCTCTTGAGATACTGAGTTTCTCTTCCGCATGGGTTAGTTGTGACTTGAGTCTCCCGACCAGCCCATCCTGTCCCTGGGCTACTTCCTCTTCCAGAGCCTCCTTCTCCAACATCAAGCGAGCAGCGGTCGCTCTCGCCTCTGCCGCCTCTGCTTCTACCGCTTGGTACCTATCCGCCTCGTTGAACTGGGCTATTATCCGCTCAACGGAATGACCCATACGCTGTTCCGCACCGGCAAGTTTTTTATCCATTACGACGTCCGTAACAAGAGAATCAATAAGCTGATAGTAATGCACCATTGGTTGACCCTCTTCTCGAATAAGTAACAGATGCTGCATCATTGACAAAAAGTGATCTCGCGCTTTAGTGTCTTGAGTTCGCACAGAGATAGCGTTATATACATCTTGAGGGTTGCTAAGGTCGCGCAAAACTTCCTGATCCAATCGCTCTCGGAGTTTGTGCTCATCCTCATCCAGAATGCGGTAGAGGTTTTTAAGGTGTCTGTCAATATTTGGATAGTTGAACCCTTGGAGAAGAGCTACAATCCGCTGTAGACCTGCCGCTTCCATCTGGGCTCGGTGATGGAGACGAAGGTCAAGGTCATCAATGTTGCTGATTATAGCATTGATAAGGAGTAAGTTTGCTAGCTTTCAAGGATTGAATTACTGAAAAATGAGTGAAGTTCGCACTATACTCACTGCGTAATCATTCAGAGAGCTATCCCCACCACCACTACGTTTAACTTCTTCACTAGCTCCCACCAAACTTCCCATTTTACCCCGACCAGAGAGCGAGTACTCCATAGACTTGAACCAGTAGTCGTAGCAGCCACCACCTTCGTTGTTCGATGAACTGAGTGCTTCTAAACCGGCCACAACTAGATTCAGGATTTCTCCTTCATTCCAATAGCAGATGAAGCAGAGAAGATCGACAATGAGTTTGCGATGCGCTAGATGCGGAGTGTTGAGAGACGACGCAATTTGAGTAACAATCAAGGGATGTGTGAGCGCTTCGCTGGCCGCAGACTTCGGTAAAATAAATGGCAAGTATAATGCTAGATGTTGCAACTACACACCGCGACATTAAAGATTTGTTTGATACATTTGCCAATCTCGTATTCCAAGAGGATATCGTTTTCACGCCTACGCAGATGATTAGCATCGATGGCATACAAAATTCCTCTCCATACCGTGCTGAATTCTTGCGACTGAGGTGCATAAGTGTTTGTGCCAACACAGAGGTTCCTTGTATTCGAACAAAACTCCGGAACCATTCCACCTCTCGACTGCGTAAAGAGACTTGGAGGCTGCTTGCCTCCTTGGGAGTAATTGTCTTGTCCAAGAACTTTTTTATGTACCATTCTGGTGTATTCACAATGGCGGAAGGTGGACCATTTTCATTATATCGTCTATTAGACTCTTCTCGATTTTTTTCTTCTTTCCAGCGTATATGTTCAGCGTTGTGGACCATGTGCCATTTCTGATCTATAGAAAGATCGGGCAGGTCTCCCAAATCACGGTCTCGCTTAATTTCTTCGAACATCGTTTCAATTTCTTCATCGGTATCTGGGCGTGGAAAGTAGAACGAGTTTGATGAAGCGTGGTTACTTCCACGAGTGTGATAGAAAAGGGAGTGATGAATTCCGCTTTCGGAAGACGATAATGAAGATGCGTATTTGGACGCGCGGTTCGCTTCTGAACGCATGGTAGTAGTGGATGTAGGTCGAATGGTAGTACTACTAGTCGAAGTACTGGACGAGAAGTGGCCAAAGTCAGCCATATGTGGACTGCGAACGCCGGAGGGAGTCGAAGCTTCACTTAAACGAACACGGCTGGATTGAGGGGTCTGTGGTAGTTGTTTGGACGATGAAGAAGGCAAAGACATTTCGTATAACGTGGAAGAGTCTGCTGTGGACACCGGTGTGCTAGGAGGACCTGCGAGACCATAGCTATTCTGTTCGTAGAGTCGGTCTCTACTTCGTTGCAAGGCGTAGTTATTGAATTCTGTGCCTGAAGCGGTGAGAGTTGGATTTGTGTTTGGAGCGGAGATGCCTCGAAAGCCCTGGCTCATAGTACCCACGGGCAACGGAGAACGCGGGGGCGGTCCGAGCTTGTCATAAGGAACGGAACGGTCACTAAGATCCTGTTGAGTGGAAACAGACGATTGGCGTGACCTCCCTTTCTTGCGGCTGAATATACTGTCCATGGATGCTCCCGGCAGAGAGAGATCCGGAGGGCGTGCTCCTGGCAGTGGGTATCAGACTGGAGTACGATCTTGCTGTTGCCAAACAATCACACAAGCGGCCATCTATTTGATCTTGCATTATAAATTGTGGTTGACCTTCAACGTCGCTATCCTTCACTCTTTAATATCACCAATATGATTCCTCTTTCCATCCTTGTGTCCCTCACGTTCCTTCCCTTTACTCTGGGTCAAGCCAACGACTCTGCTCTTCAAATTGCGGCGATTGAAGCTCACTTCAAACAGTCCCAGATTGTCCCCCAACTTCTCACTTCGTTTAATCCGAGTGCCATACTTACCGTCGACTTTGCTGGTGAGTCATCCTTCGTTATCTGAGAACAACCTCTGTTCTCGAATTGTGGTCTGATCGCTTGTAGGTGTCGGTGACATCGCTCCTGGTCAGCCCTTAACCAAAGAACGTGAGTCGCCGGTGCAAAAAATATTGTCGAACTTCTGACCATTGCTGCAGAGACGGCGCCTACCCCTACAGTCACTGTAACTGCTGCCAACTCGAGTGTTCAGCTGAATGGAAAGTACACCATCACAATGGTAGATGCCGACGTGGCCGGTAGTGATTTGTCGAAGGGTGTCAACCATCACTGGCTCATAAATGGTGTTGAGATCACTGGTGTGTAGTCTATGGCGCTCCATGCTGTTCATTTTAATTCCACTTTGACAGATGGAAAGGTTTCCAACAGCTCTGCTACCTCCATTGTCAGCTATGCTGGACCTGGACCTGCGGCTGGAAGCGGTCCACACAGGTCTGCCTTTATTCTGATCTGAAGGACGTGTATTAAAGAAGATTACTAGATACGTAATCATTCTCTACGCACAACCCGATACATTCAAACCTCCCGCCGACCTCTCTCAACCTACTGGTGTTAGTCTTTTCGACCTAAATGGATATGTTCACGTTCGTGCTGTCCTATGTAGTTTCGTGTCCTTTTTCTCACCTCCTTTGATGTTTACAGGACAGTGGTCTTGGTGACCTGGTTGCGGTACGTCACAATCCTTTCTAAGATACAAAGTGTCTGAATATCTGTAGGCGAATTACATCACCGTTGAGGAGGGAACCACCACTGTTTCTATCCCTGCCACCTCATCGGTCATCAGTTCCACTTTAGTCGCTGCTGCGCCCATCAGTTCTAGCACTGCAAGTGGTACCTCAACCACAGGTGCTGCTAGTCCAACACACAGCAACAGTGCCTCTTCTTCAATTAGTAATTCCTTTGGCCTGCTATTTGCTGGCCTTCTTGTTGCCATGGTTGGCGTATAATATCAACCTCTGGGCACACACCGGCGAATCTTGACTTGCGATGAGTATTTCTGGTCGATCAAAATCCAATATAATATTCAACGCCCCGAATGAGTAAACCTTAATTTTTTTCTGAAATTCCGTAAGATGAAGAGAACGAAACAAGCTTTTAACTAAGGCGGAGGAAGTCAAAAAAACATGATTAGATTGACACAACAAAGATCGAAGCCATATGTCAGTCAACTTTCGTAGCGTTCACGGGCCTGCAAACAACTTAGTACCTTCCTACTCGTATGTTGAATCTCGTCTTTCGGTTTTACTTACCGCGTCCTGCGCCATATGGACGTAACCGGAGTATCCGTCGGCGTATTTACCGATTTCCTTGCCTTTACTGGCTCCCAAGCCAGCTCCTTGTGCATAGATGGCAGTTTGGCTAGAAGGCACACATCAATGAACTAATTGGCATCACATTGGCAATGCCACAAACATCGGTTCTACTCTGCCTTCACCAGAAGTCCCGAGCCCGGTACCTTCTGTCCATCCCATCATCTTCAGAAGCTTATTGCCAACATTGTTTGCATCCTTTCCTGGATCGATAGAAGGAGGAGGCGATGGCGGCGATGGCGGACCCTCTGATTTCTTCTGTTTTTGATTGATTGGATCCTTTTCCGGTAAAGGAACGTCAGGTTGGTTAAATAGCACACGGCGCTCCGAGGCACGGTCTCGATATTTCGGCTGTTCCTCAGCTTTCCGTGCCGCTACTTTCTGTCGGGCAACCTCACGAAGATTTGGATCTTTGAAATTTTTCTGTTCACAAAAGGGTACGGAACCGCAGGCAAAGCAAAAAGAACAAAAGATAACGTCAGCCTAAAGAACTTGAGAAGGTACACAGCATTGAAGTGGCGAGCCTTATGCAGATCTGATTCCTTATTGTGGCGTTTGAGCTGATCGAGAGACTTGAACTGCCGTGAACAGAGCAAGCATGTTAATCCTGCGGTATCGGAAAATTCAAATTCGACTTCCGTCACAGTCGTGGAGTTGGAAGCGCCAATCGTGTTCGAAGACAGCGCCGAAAACGTCGCACGAGAGGGAGCCTGAATGTAGTGTATTGAGTGTAAGACCAATATAGCCTGATGCACCATAGCGAGAAATCCAAGAAAAGGTGATCACCAGAGTAGCTGAAGGAGCATTTTGACCGCTCATATCTTGCATTAGCTCTTCTTGCACTTGATTCCACTTGTTGATATTGTTGACAGTCTGAAAAACACCGAAAGTGAGCAACAATGTTCCGAACGATTCCCTTGACAATTTCTTTTGGATAGGGGACACAGTACCTTCTTGCTCGCGATCAATGGAGGGACTTTCTTGGCAGCAGCAACTACATGGCCCTATGTAAACCACCCCGACCGGTTGTGGAACGGTACATCAACTTACCTTTGTTTGTCAAGTTAGAGTCCTCAACCTCCTCTTCGCCTGCACCGCCTTCATCCATCGAGAATCCCACAACAGGAGCTTTAACTAGATTGAGAAAAAGGCACGTAATTTTTGTGGACTTCCAAATATTTCGTCTTGTCTACTCACAAGCGGCCACTTTCGTTGGTCCTTTACTGAAGCTCAATGTTACGGGCTTGTCAGAGACCGGTAATTCTGAAGGCGCCACTGGTGCAGATCGAGTTTCGACTTCACCTAGGGAGCGTCAGAATCAATTATCGGGTTTGAGATTATCTTTACTCTTCTTCTTCTTCTCCTTCTTTTTCTCTGTAAGCTGGGCTGTTTGAGCGGGTTCTTCGACTTTGAACTCCAAGACAGCTACTGTCGAGTTTTCATCCCAATATCGCACCCAGGAGTCATGAACACCTCCCAAACTCATAGTTGAGGGAAGGCAAGCATCGTCACGTTGAAGAAAGTCGGTAACGGGCTGGAATGAGTAAGGATGAGCAAACGACGCTGCTACTGGACGGTCCGAAATTCGAAATCCAGCAGGATGGATGGATGGTGACATAGTAGCGGCAAGAACTGCAGATGCTGACTGTGGAGAACGTCAGAAATATATCACTTGCACAATCAGTTTGCACTGTACCGCGACGTCGACGAATTCGACAAAAGCAAAACCAAAGCTCGCCATAGTAACTTTGTCTTTGATGAGAATGATCCGTTTCATGCCCTTCGCCCCCTGCATTGCCGGGCCAGAGGAGTAGAGCATCGCCTGGTAAATCGCCTGCGGACCGGACAATGGATCGAGTCCCCTGAAAAGGAGAACAGGGCCTTGAGTATTACCAATGTCGCGAGTCCCATCATTCAAGTTGCCACGGTTAAATCGACCCCTGTCGTGAGGAGAGGCACTTTGCGAGTAGTCAATCTTGACTCGACGCCCGTTATGCGGGGTCCCGGTCTCGAGCGCTTTATAATATGCAGTCGTCGCTGATGCGCCATGTGATGCGGGAGGTGGTACTTGAATGAAGGGAAACAAGGGGTCGACAAATGCTCGAGCATGCTCGGTAGTAGTGAATTGCGCAAAACCGAAGCCTTTGGAGGAACCTTGTAAATCCAATGGCGAAGAACGTCAATGCAGTGCGGACACAAATACAAATATGCAAGTGCCTGATGATTTGTCTCGTATTATGGTGACCGTCTCAATGCTACATCCATTTGCCGTAAGATACGATTGGAGCTAGTCTGAGTTGTGAGAACTGGTCAGGTGCGGAAAAGTTTGGACTGACGTCTGCTTCAGTAAAGTCGGGATCCAAACCGAGGAATATTACATGAGGGCTTGGTTCGGACGGCACAAGACGTTTCTTGTTGCGTTGGTGGCGGTCATCCTGGCCGTAGTCCTGGAACTGATCGCCGCCCTGGTGGTTGCTTCGATCAGTGGCATTATCATATGCCTGACTTGTATGGCTTGTATCATAGGCTTGAACACCCTAAAAAATATTACAGTGAGCTAGAAGTGACACATGGGCGTTCAAGAGCTTGCCCCATGAGCAGTTTTCCGCCTTTTGCCATCCCCATAGTGGTCGTCTTCTCTGGGTCGGACATGATGTCGAGAATCATGGGCAGCCCAAGATGTATCTTGCCACGCATCTTTGCCCTGGTCCCATTCCCTGTTGTAAGGCATGTTGAATGATGATGGTCAAAAGCAAAGTCAAGTCTACAAACAAGGCACAAACATCGGAACCCTTTTGAATCTCATTTGTCAAATCCACCATGGGCGAACATCACTGTAAAGCTCCTCTCCGTGCTCTTCGTTACCTGACTGACTATCTATCACACAGCTCAACTCAAGGTATGGTTGGTTGCATGTCACCGTCATCAACATCTCAGGATTCTGCTCAACACGTAGGTCCCAGACCCTGCCATTGAAAGGTACAATCTTATGGTACGATTCTACGTTTTCGTTACATCCCCCACTCTTCCTGATCACTGTAGCGTGAGAGGGTATACCTCAACTTCCAGTGGACAAGAAAAACGACTCGGACTGCAATCCTCGGCATCATCGTCTTCCCTGCCATTGCTTATTACCTTTCCAGCGAATACACCGTATGTGGTCTCTTTCATATCATTAAGGCAACCATTTCATAGCAGCAACAGCAAAAATTCGACTGGTTGTCCAGGAAAGGGCAACCCCTTATTCTCTCAGAAACGAAAACCGAATAGATTCATGATTACATATAAATATACTATTTCTCGCTCTTTTGTTGGAATACCCGGATGTAATGCAAAGGGCCTTTCACAGTCTCTGCATATCTTCGGAATTTATAGCTCGCACGTTAAATTCGCTTGCACAAATCTATGGCAACCTTACAACCTGCCCCAATTACACTACTTAGTAAAGCATGAGCTGGAGCCTGCTGCGAAAAGTTTTCTACTGCAGTGTCCAGATGCTCCAACTCGTCGTCCCTGAATTCTTTGACAACGTCCATGAGAAGTCGGACGCTGGGGTGATCATGAGGAAAGGATTCCATGTCCACCAATTGGCTATTTGCCAAGAATAAGATTGCCTGAGCCTAGGAGATTCAAAATTGGTGGCTTACTCATCGTAGTGCTCACCAATCACAGTCTCAACAGCCTCGGTACATGCCATCGCCGCCTCCTTACCCATGAGTGCAGTCACTGCACCGAGTCCAAAACCTGCTACTTTTGCAACTTCTGTTAAAATCGTTGGTCTGATACGGTGTTGCAATTGTAATTTGTCCATGACCAGAAGATGTTTTTTCTCTTGATCCCACATTTCCTAGATTTTATGTTAATGAGCAGCATACCGAGAGGGTGGAGGGTGCGCCACTCGCCTGGATTAGCGGTCCTGTGCACTTGTCACGCCCCAGAACAAACATTTGCCCCCTATATATGTAGTTCGCTGCGACTTCCCCGGCTTGGTCAACGCGAACAGCACTGTCAAGCAATGCCCTTTGCTGCGGAGTGAGATTTTGAGGAGTCGTCGTTACAGCTGGACTATTTGCGTTCTGAGGGTCTGTGTACATGCGAGATGCAAGGCCGGAATTAAACCGCCTCAGAAATGTAATCGCATTCCGTGGAGAGAGGCGAGCTGTCAAGAGCATCGACGTGAAAAAGATGCAAGACAGACGATGTTTTGAGCCACGGAACTCGGGCAATCCATGTCATGTGGTTCCTTTTCGCTCTCTGACAACCACACAGAGAGTACCTGAGCTTGACCCTTTCCAAGATGCCTTCGTACGTAAATCAATCTATCAACTGGGGAAGACGGCCTGACTTTAGTCTAGTTTCACTCCAACGGACGTTGTGGATATGTCCAAAGAAAAAGGTTGGGCAGCCGATCTCGGTACGTGATCAAGCTCTTCCGAATCTTGGATGATCGTGGTCATTCTCTCCAGGCATGCTCGACTGGGATACCACGAATATTGTCTTCACAAAGCGCTCTTTGATAGAGTTCTTAAAGTAAGGGACTGTTCGCGTCTATATAATTGACGACGCGCTATAGATGCATATTATTCAGGTACACTGGTACCACTGTTGACACTAACTTCAACAATATCGCCAAACTCCCGCGTTTGTCGACTCCCTTTTTTCTAATCTGAAGTGATACTAATTCCGAGGACCTGTAGGATACGCAACATTCGGCAAAATCTTCGATGACTCAGAAGTGCTCGCTAATACCGAAGTTGTTGGTTAGCGTTTATCCTTCCTCTACCCACAGAGCATATCTAAGCATTACACCAGAAACTGATTTGAAATCTACTCGCCTAACGCGTACCACTCCTAGCGCCAGCATTGGCGATATACTTGGAGATCACATAGAAGATGATGCTCTGGCATCAGCGCCACCCAAGGGGGCAGATCAGGCGTGTCTCCGTCAATCTCCTGCTTTCTTCTCACCGACTTACCTTTTTGTGTAGGCTGCAGACAATGGAAGCAGTGAAACTGACTTCAAGCCTAGCAGGTTTGTTGTATCACATCAATCCTACCTTACATCTCGTCTCAAGTGGGCCTCTGAACAGACGCGTGCGCACCACCCCTGGTGGCCCAAGCAGTATCGGAAACCTATGGGACGCGTCAGAGACTGATCAATTTAAACCAACACGACGGTGTGAACATATCTATCAATTCTTTATTTCTCTTCCTAACCGACTAATGCACAGGGTTAGACAAGGTCCAGGAGGACAGGACAGCATTAACGATGTATGCACCGTTGAGGTCATTTCGTATTGTTTCCACTAATGATAAGTCCCGCAGATTTTTTAAACACGCAACAGGAAGGGAGTTGTGCGTACAAAGGAGGCTGTTATACATCAAATTGTCTGCATCAAACCCTATTAAGAATGATATTATCTAGAACCCTCGGGCAGACGCTCATCTGAAAACTTACCTAAAGGACTCTCTAGCCACATGATTTCCAAGGTATCTCAGGCGCCTGTTACAATAAAGCTGTCTCATCGTATAGGGTTAAGACGTGCGCGTAAACCCCAATAGAGAAAAGTGCCG
>QLOM01001008.1:0-13440 GCA_003313785.1 Termitomyces sp. MG148
CTTCCCGCCGGTCGTCATACCGACTATCCCACACGTACCCTGGACTGAACATAACCGACCTATACCGCCTGGACTTGAAGCCGAGGTTTGCCAGATCATATGCAGCAAGATCAAGGCTGGCGTCTATGAGCCTTCAAATAGTGCTTACCGCTCGCGCTGGTTCTGCGTCCTCAAGAAAAATGGTAACCTATGTATTGTTCACAGTCTAGAGCCGCTAAATAGGGTCACCATACGACACTCTGGCGTCCCTCCCTTTTCCGACCATGTCGCTGAATCTTTTGCCGGTAGAATCTGTGGCGCTATCTTAGACCTCTATGTCGGCTACGATGAGTGCCTTATCCACCCTTCCTCACGCGACCTTACCACCTTTCAAACTCCCTTTGGCGCCTTGTGCCTAGTCACCTTACCGATGGGATGGACCAACTCAGTTCCCATATTCCATGATGACGTCAACTTTATCCTCCAACCCGAAATACCAGAATTCATACAAAGCTTCATTGATGACGTTGGCGCTAAGGGTCCCAAAGATTGGCGACTCGTTGATGGCCTCCCAGCGACTCACCCCGACAACCCTGGCATTTGCCTGGTGCTATGGGACTTCTTCCAGTTACTTAATTGCATTCTCCAGCGCATGAAGTATTGTGGCGGTACGTTCTCTGGCCACAAGCTTGTCTTATGCGCTCCTCGCTTCAAGATCCTTGGCCATGTCTGCACACCTAGCGGACGCGTTCCCGACGAGTCACGCTTAGCGCTTCTGGAGCGCTGGGGTACCTGCCACGACCTGTCGGAGGTATGCGCCTTCCTAGGGACTGTTGGCGTCTTGCGCATCTTCATCAAGAACTTTGCCCACCGCGCTCACCATCTTAACCGACTCACACGCGCTAACGCCCCATTTGAGTTTGGACCGGAACAAGTTGCCGCACAGAGAGACCTTGTCAAGGCGCTACAGGAAGCACAGCCCCTGGTACCTATTGATTATCAGTCGCCAGACCCAGTTATCCTGGCAGTGGACACCTCTTGCATTGCGGTTGGTTTCTTTCTCTGCCAATGCCTTAGTGACAACAGGAAACAGAGGCGCTACAACCGCTTTGGGTCCATTACGCTAAACGACAGAGAATCCCGCTACAGTCAGGCTAAACTCGAACTTTATGGCCTCTTTAAAGCTTTCCAGACGCTAAGAATGTATCTTATTGGCGTGCGCAACCTCATTGTGGAGGTGGACGCTAGGTACATCAAAGGTATGCTGCAGAACCCTGACATACAGCCCTCCGCCAGCATGAATCGCTGGATTGTCGCTATTCTAATGTTCCACTTTGAACTTGTACACGTCAAGGGCACTTACCACGGACCTGATGGACTCTCCCAACGCCCGTGGCAGCCTACCGACCCGATGCCAGACCGTAGCGACGACGACACCTTTGACAACTGGATCGACCGCTTGCATGGGTTCATGCATCTTATACAACTTTCTATTTGGCTGCTCCGTAGCGACCAACCAGCTAGCGCTTACTTACACTCCATCATTCCCTACCAGCCGACTCCCTTCACGGCCCCTCTCACGTTCTTTACTGCAAACCTTACTGACCAGTCGCCAACCATCCGACGTGTGGAGGAACCCAAACCCCTACGAAAAAACAGTGCCGACCTCACCTACGACTCAGTACCCAGGAGCGCTAAAGCCCAAGCAGACAACAACCGCCTAGACACCATTAAGGTTTGGTTGGACACCCTTAAGCGCCCTGACCATCTTAGCAACGACGAATACGCCACCTTCATACGATACGCCACCAACTTCTTTGCAAGCGACAATCAACTTTGGTGACGCAACAAGGATGGTGCTCACAAATTAGTGGTACAGCCTAGTGACCGAATCAAGATCCTACGTGCTATGCATGACGATTTAGGCCACAGGGGACTTTATGCTACACGGGCTATTCTGCTAGAACGCTTTTGGTGGCCTCACATCAGAGCTGACGTCGCTTGGTACGTCAAGACTTGTCACCTGTGCCAGATTCAACAGATGCGCCAACTACTCATTCCACCGACGGTCGCTATGCCAGCGCCTCTCTTCAGCAAGATTTATATCGACACCATGCACATGCCCAAATCAGGTCGCTACAAGTATATCATACAAGGTTGCTGCTCGCTTGTACACTGGCCAGAGTTCAGGATGTTACAGAGGGAAAACACCGACGCCATAGCTAAGTGGTTATTTGAAGACGTTATTTGCTGCTGGGGTGCGCTAAGAGAGATCGTTACCGACAATGGAGCCCCCATCATTAAGGCATTAACCTACCTCGCCAAAAAGTACAATATACACCACATCCACATCTCCGGCTACAACAAACGTGCTAATGGTCTGGTGGAGCGACCTCACTTTGACGTATGCCAAGCTCTCTTCAAGGCAGTAGATGGCGACGAGTCTAGATGGAGCGAAGCGACCTATTCAGTCTTTTGGTCGGAAAGGGTAACTATACGCAAACGCATGGGGTGCTCACCTTATTATGCAGCTACTGGCACCCACCCCTTGCTCCCTGCCGACATTGTGGAGGCGACGTACCTTCAACCCGCGCCCAACTCCATCTTGTCCACTACCGACCTGATCGCCAGAAGAGCTATTGACCTTCAACGACGCAGTGAAGACTTAGCGAGCCTACACGAAACTGTCTTTAGCGCTCGGCGCCAAGCCGCCCTCAGGTTTGAAACCGACCATAGCGCCACCATCAAGGACTACAACTTCAGTCGTGGGTCGCTAGTGCTCATGAGGAACTCCAAGATTGAGACCACCCACAACAAGAAGATGCGCCCACGATACTTAGGACCATTGGTAATTATTGCTCGCAACCGTGGAGGAGCTTACGTGCTTTGTGAATTAGATGGGTCAGTACTGCACCGACCGGTTGCTGCCTTCCGCCTCCTTCCCTACTTAGCGCGCGAACAAATACCCTTACCGCTGGAGGCGCTAGACATTGATACTACCAAACTTAGGGAACTCGAAGAAACCGACCTTTTAGATGATGACGACTTACCGCAGCCAGAAGAAGACGACTTGTAGTCGCTAACACCCTCGCTAAGCCTTTCTTACAATTTTTCTCTATCTTTCTTAAGATTATATTACTACACAGACTTTCTTTACATACCACAAGACGCAGCGCTAGCACCCTATAGGCGCCTGGCACCTTGCGCAACTCTTACACAAGGGTTTTCCGCCATGATGATCTACTGAGCGTTCCCTTAAAAACCCAAGTCGCTAAAACCTCACTTTTGCTAAGTCTTTTCTTTCGCAAGTCCTTTCAGTACACGTTCCCTTACTATACACACAGACTTTCTTATAACCGATTTCTTACCTCACACAACATTGCAAGTCCCAAAACGATTATATTACATTTTTTTCTTTTGCTACTACGAGTCCGGCTACGTACAACGATACTAAAAAGTTCAAAATATTTACAGGCGCTAGCGACTAGGCCTGGTCACGGTCGGCGGGGAAGGAGAAGGGCGGGAGCGGGAAGAGGTCCTCGGCTTGGACATTGTTCCTCTCCTGCCAAGCCAGCGCCTCCTCACAATCCTGCTGGTAGCGCCTCAAGATGGCGACACTGCGCCCCAGCGTCCTCTGCCGCATCCTCAACCCTGCCATCTCGTTGTCGACAGCCCGCATCTCCCGCGCCATTACCGACTCCATACCCGCCGCTCGCTCCACGAACCGCTCGAGCTCCTCAGGCGACCGCATCCCGGTAACCGGGTACACCAGTTCTTCGCCTAACCACTCGTAGTCGTTCCCAGTTACTCTAGAGGCGGGAAGAGGGGTCCATCGAGGATCCACCCTAGCGACAGGGGCGGGACGTTCCTCCTGCTCGAAGTCTTTGTCGCCAGAGGACATTTCGCGAGCGGCCGCCAACTGAGAACGATAGTTGGTTAGCGACACCCAACGCCTGGAGAGGAGTCTTACCTCCTCCTCTCCTGCCTGCTCCTCCTCCTCCACCTCTTCCACCAAGTCGCCAGTGATGGAAGGAGAAGGCAACCGACTAACCAAGACAGATCAGGCGCTAACTTCGTAAGAAGTTAATAATTACTTACCGAGTGCCGCTAGGCCCAGCCACGGGAGAGGATCGCTGCCTGGGGAGAGGCTCAAAGTCCATCTCTGCTAACCAGAAGTCGCTAAATAATCACAGAAGAAAACAGGAAGCTTACCGTCCGAGGCCATCCCAACGAAGAGGCGCTTGGCCTCTCTGGCAGGACTCAGAGGGGAACCCGCCCTCTTGCCGACTGACCGCCCGCCTACCGACTCTACCGACCCCTCTCGTGCTATGGCCTTCCCCTTCCCCTTGGACGTTCTGCCCCTCAGTGGGGGCCAGCGAGCGGTCGGCTGCGAAGTTCCTTTCCAAGGGGTCAGCAGAGGCACACTGCCTTGGCGAGTCGGCAGCGCCAGACTCTCCTCCGTAATGCTGGCGACACCGCCAGCCTCCACCAACGCTCGCTCCCTCACCACAAACTCCCTCGCCCGCCTAACCCGTACCGACCGTTCAAATGTGCGCTTGACGATTGGATCTTCCTTGCCACGCTCCCGAGACTTGAGGCCACCGTAAGTACATGCCCGCTTGAGGGCGTCGCAGCGGTAGCACGGTAAGACGCCAGTCGGGAACCAGCAGGCCTCGGGGTCGTTATCGGCCCAGCACTTGTCACACTAAATCAAATCAGGTCAGAACCGTTGCTAAAGGTACAAGAATCACTTACCGCGCCCTTGGAATTTTTGTATGCCTGGCGTTGGCCAGGCGCCATGGTCTTCTTGCCCTTCGCACCCTCCATCACCACACCCGCCTCCATCCCCGTATCCAGAACCACCTCCGAGCGCCTGGCCGCCAGCAAATCCCTCAACTCCGCATTGGAAAAAGAAGTTTGGGTAGGCGCCTGCAAAAGATAATCAGTCGCTAAGAACTAGGTACCAAAAAGAACTCACCTCATACAGAGGCGCCACCCTTGCCGACTTGCGGGACTAGAAGAACTACGGTTAGTGACTGGCGGTAAAGCAAATAAGAGAATACACGTACCTTGCACGGAGAGGAGCTGGTGGAGCCCATCGTAGGAGCCGCTGGCGCAGGGCTCTCATCGCCAGCGGCCACACGTCCTACCTGGCAAGCATGACGTGGCGCCCGACCTACTGTAGCGTGGGTGGCCTCAGCCGGCTGGCTGGGACCCGCGGAAGGAGGCGCTAGCCGTGAGGTCGAAGCCACGGGGGCGCTAGCGACAGGATGGGAAGAAGAGGCCCCACCCAGGATTGCGGCCAACTCAGCATCAATGGAGGGGACGGCGAGGGGGAGAGGTCGCTAAATGGTCAGCTACAAGTTGAGAAAAAGTCGCTAACGACACATACCAGTAAAGCCTCAAAAGGCGCTAGCCACGCAGCGCCTTCGTGCTCGGTAGCGCGGGCAACGCACCACGCCCGCAACACTTCCTCATCCTCCTATGCCACCCCAGACGACCTATGGCTCTCCCACCACTCCAGCAGCCACAGCATTCCTACCACCAGCTCTTGAGAAGCGCCGGCACCCTTGCCAAGGTGCTGTGCCAAAAATAGCGACATGTCGAAAATAAAAGTCAGCACACGGGCGCTGGCATCGGTAGCGGCAGGGGTGGAGGACATTAGTGTGGGAAATCGACTGTTAACCAAGGATGCCAGAAATCGCCTGCTTACAGGGGATTTCAATGAAGTTACGTTTATGGTCGCCAGACCTTTTAAGGACAGGGATTAGGTGCACGGACCAGGTAACAACACGTGATATCGAGGTTGACTGAGGACAGTCAATTTTTCAGTTGGGAGGAGATGATAAGACCTGGGCTGGGCTCAGCGCAACAAAGCTATAATTAGCGACTTTTGTTGATATCAGTTTGGTGGCTCACCCAGGCGAGCAGGTGCGACGCAGACGACACATGACTAGGCGACCATGGAACATTTAGCGCACAGGACTTCTGGACCACGGGACTCGCTCACCTGACTGTTAACGCACGGACCACACACATGACCTCGGGCTCGATAACAGGTCACCAATCAAAGATAGCCGGCGACTTATAAGATTAAGCGTTTAATGACTTGCCGACGGCTATCAGCAGGTCGCCACTTCTTCAGCCCCGGTGCCTAGCGGTTAGCGATGCTTACCTTTACCAACGCTTAGCGACTTTGGTGACGCCAGCCCCCTTGATTGTTTCAGACCCCAAGATAGTCACCGTTTATTTGACTGCTTTCAGTGCTCACTTGGTGACTTAGCGCTTGCCGACTGATAGACGCCACGGCGACTTATAGTTTAATTAACATGGCGACTTAGCGCCTATAAATACTGTACATATTTTGTCTTAGGAGCATCGAATTCCATCCCCACAGTTCAGATCACAACTTGCGCGCACTAAGTTCCTCGAAGTCGCCAAGGGACTTACTGTTTTTTACCGACTACGCTAAGCTTGCCGCTTCTTCGCCAGTCTTGCCGACTGTCTAGGTGCTATACGAGCACACTTCGACTACGTTACGTCGCCAAGTCCTTGCCGACTATTGGCACCCTAGCGCCTCGCAGGCGACACAGCTTAGATCGCTAAGCACCTTTCATCCAATTACTAAATTTTCCTTAACAAACTAAGTCTCTGGGACCCTGCCCGGACTCCCTCTCAACTAGCGACCGCCCAACGCATTACCTTTCACAGTAGCTAGGTACCGTTTACCCTTGACAGTACTTAGCGACTTTTGGGCATCATCAACGAGAGGGGGTTGTGGTAGGAGTTTTGAGGACTTGGAGGGCTTAGAGCAGGGCAACCGGAGTGTTACTACGCTTGTCAGCGGTTTGGGCGGCGGTGACTACATGTCCATTCTCTAGAGCGGCTAGTCTGCGTTTGATGGCGGCAAGTGTCAGCTGCATCTGCTGCATCATAGAGAACCAGTCGGTGGTCTAGTGAGGCGTCTTGGCAAGGCCCATCCCAGGAACAGGAGGCATACCAGAGACCAGGGCAGAAGGGCGAGCAGAGAGTGCTGCTGTAGGGGTGCGAGTCGTAGGAGTAGAGGGAGACCAAGAGTCAGAATGTCAGGGGACAGGTCCTCAGACCGTCCACCCTAGCCTTGCTTAGTCTGTGTTGATGTTGGCACCCATGTGTAGCCACCATTCAGACCGCTCCGGCCTTATCCTGCTCCATCCCTATCTTGGCATCGACACCTGGCAGGTCAGCTGGTCTTTGGACCCACTCTACTTGCTGGCAGGCCTTTATGCCATTGGCTGGCTTACTCATGCAGGCTTTTATGCCATTGGCTGGCTTACTCATGCTGACTGTTGCTTACTCATTAGTGCTTAGTATATACCAACCCTATTAGTCAATATACCGTAGTCATAGTGTATCCGATGTAGTATAACTGGTGGATGGAACATCCCCAGTCCTAGCAATAGCATTGCTTCTAGGTCTACACATTAGCATAACTGTGAGCTCCTCAATGACGACCTTGCCTTCTGCTCTTGCCCTCCTGCTCCACCCCTTGTCGATGGCCTGCCTTCTTGCCTGCCAGTTGCTTGTCACTGTGCTCGCTTGACACTCGCCCCACTTGGCGGTTGGCTTGAATGGTTGATGCGTCTGCCTGGCTTTCCACAATAGAGCATCCCCTTATACAGAAGACATAGTAGGGAATAGAGTTGGATACTGTGGGCTAAGAGGGCAGACAGTGTAGGAGGCTGAACAACCTGTAAGGGGAACGCTTGATGTCTGCGGAACTCCTTCCACAGAGTTGGCGATGCAAGGAGCAAGCGAGAGTCGAGCAAGCACAGAGGCAGGCAAGAGTTGGGCTAGAAGCAAGCAAGGCTAACAGAGGGTCAGACGGCGCTAAATAAGCTTACAGTTGGTTCAGTGAATAGACCAGAAAAACACTGCTATTGTTCAGCCTGGGGATATTCTATCCCACAAGCTGCCTATATATACTACATTGGTGGCTGTGCCATTACTAATACTGTTTACTAATTGGGCCCTGGTATGTAAAGGAGTATGACTAACAATAATCGATGCTGAGTAAGGTCCGGGCATATGACTCATCAAGGCTGACTACTGCAGAATGGAAGGGGAAGAGGTGGGCCAAGCAGCCGGTCGGATCTGCTAGGAATAGGCGTATCATCGGACTAAGCTCAGAATAGGGTTGGACACAGTCCGGAGACCGGTCCCCTAACACTATGATTGCCTCTACGCCCTCCAGAGACTATCTTGCTTCTTAGACATCGCTCTCATGCTGCTTGCATCACTGTACACCCCTTTGCCATGTCTTGCCCACCTCGGATCTTCCATCTTACAATTCTCCAATGCTCACGCCCTCCTCTCTCTGCGCCAGCAACCTCCCTTTTCCAATCTCTTTAATCCTGCTCTCATCAATCCAGATGACTTCTTTCTCTAGTCTCCTTTCAAATCTCTTGTGCAGGCACATCATCTCCACACTGTCTATACTACAAAACCCCAGCCTATTCTTTCAGATGATGACAACGGCTCCATATTTCTTTCCTCGTCCTCTTCCTACTCCCCTTTTTTCTCTACCTCAACCTCACAACCTCTTTGCACTCCTGTCAAGCAGATACATCACTTTTCTAGTCGCTCAGCCCTTTCTATCAAGCAAGTCAATTTCATGCCTGCCCCCCCACATGACATTGTTGGCTCTGCTGCCTGCATTGGTCTCAGAACCAAACAAAAGTCTACTACCCATACGTCTACTCCCATCCACCATCATAACCTCACTCTGCTTGTGATATCTTCCAAGCAAGTGAGCCCAAATTCTGCATCAGACATTGTGATGCTCGATCGCCTTGCTCCTCTCCCGGCTCCAAAATTTATAGCTTCTACACTTCAGTCAAAGGCCAAAACAGACGCTCATCTCAAACAGCAGACAGTTACTCTCACATGACTCAAGTTGTTGGACTTTGTTGAACCTGGTAGAGAAATAGATGATAGAATGCAGGATTACTCAGGTTGTAAGATGGACAATGGTGACAATTTGTTTAGTGGGTTGCAAAGAAAACCTTTTTGCAAAGGAGAAGGAAAGAAAAAGGAGGAGGTTGCAGAGGGCATCTTGCCTGGCAGCCATATCATAAAGCAAAGAGCATGGAGATGGCCCTTGTCTTTGGAACTTCTGAAAAGTGCCTGCTTGCCCTCAGCTTCAACAAAAGTAGGCTCTTTTTTCTTTTTCTAGTTCATATCACTTATTGTTTTCACAGGCCACCAACACACAGTGACAAAAGAATACGGGCATCGCATTTCCATCTGCCCCTCATAATAGAAAGTGAACAGCTTCTGGTTCATCTTCATCAGATGGAGGCTTTCCTGCACCCAGACGTCACATCAGCAATACATGCCCTTGCCCTCCAAAAATTACTTGTATACCACCTATGACCTCCAATCTACCTATAACTTGTCAAAATTCTGCAACCCTGTTCTTTGGGCCTGCTATTGCATAAGCTGTAAGGGCAAGCTCTGGAGGCTATGGCTCAGTCACACAGCTGGCAGAGGGAAATCCAAAATATATACAGGTGATACAACCATAACTACTCACCTGGCAGAGGAAAATCCAAAGAGAACAAGTCTAGGGATTCCCTATGCCAGGAGTGACGCTTCCAAGGCTCCAGAAGCATGGGAAGTAACTGTATAGCATGACAAAAGCCACAATAAAATTTATAATCTAAAAAAGGAAAATCTCCAAAAATAATCAAAAACTCGGAAATTGCCATTGCCAGAAGTCATGCACATGTCTCATGTGACTCTTAGTAATTTGGAGGCTAGCCTTGAGATGACTAAGCCTCTGGAAGCGTTGGCTACACTTGTTTGAATTATAACTAAAGAACCAAAGCACCTCAAGGGCCGAGAATAGTACTAATAGATAGTGTTGAAAGAATAGAAGCAGTAAAGTAAAAGAGTGACAGCAGAAATAAGGAAATAAATAGAGGAAGAATGAAGGAGTAAGGAGTGAAAGAAGGGAGAAATGAGGAGTCCCCTGACACAAGCCAGCAACTCTGCTCCCACAAGCCATTCAAGGTCCAATTCTTCCTTGTCATCTGCACCGCTGAGTATCAACACCACTTGTAAGCCCACAAAATGACACAGCTATGGTGGACATGGAGCAGCAAGTAATAATAGCCTTCATGCATGGACTACCATTCAAACAAGAAATCCATTGTCATCACCAAAATCATTGCTGCCTGCTGCTTTGCCCCATAAGTTTCATGACTAGGACAATGATAATGAAGACATGTTCTTTGGTGGTGGGCCACAAGATCCTTCCTTTGTTTTCAATGTTACAGAAGTCACACCCTCACCCAGAACAAAGAAGATGAAACAGTCAACATTACAATCCAAGTACAAGCCTCATGACTCTGGCATTGCACTCAAGGATGAGCATGATGGTGGTATAGATTATTTAAACATGATGCCTGGCACTTTGACAAGTGCTGGTTCCATCTATTCGGACAACAAAGACAATCTAGTGACACCTGGAACCGGGCCAAAAGCTGCCTCGGAATGACTGAGCATCTTTATTACTGGCACTGATGATGCCACTTTCAAAGAAGGGCTTGACATCAACGCCTTCATCATGCGCACACTTGCAGCTGCTTTTAAAAATCCAGAAGGGAATAGGAGAGTTCCTGGAACACCAGTAAAGAAGGTAAAGAAGACTTATCTACCAGCTGGTCAACATGCATGGCAAAGTGCTGTTGCAATCAAGGTTGCACTATGCATCAATTTTGAGCCCAAGGTACTCTTCTTGCATGTATTCCATCTCCTGTTAGTGAATATAACTATTGTAGTGCTTCATGGATGCAGGCTTGAATAATCTCTGCTAGCAGCTGAAGCAAAAGCTATCTTGAGCTATTCAACTCACATCTTGTTCTATGTTGCTTGCTTACTGCTTGTGTCATACCCTCTAATGTTTCTTTAGCATCAATTAATTTGTTGAACGGAATGTGTTCTTCACTCAATTGAACTCTTCTGCTGGTGGTGTATACCTGTTTATCATCTTTCAGACTTGATTGTGTCTTTAAATTCTGTGATATCATATTGATTATATGTATCTTGCATGTGCCATGCCACGCAACAGCCCATACCCCCTTGTATAGTCTCATCAGTGTTCATTATCTGAACTCTTCTCATCTGACTCAACAGTTGGTTTCTGGCATTTATTCAGTGCTGGGTGTAGTAAGTCTGGCTTCCACAATTTTTAGCAGCCAAACATAACACTAATTTAATTTTCTAGCTGACCATGGAATTTGGTACTTTGTCAAGGCACACTAAAGACCTCAAATACAGGGAGCTTGCTAAAAGAGTTGCACACTGTACTAGCCAGGTCTGTGAACAATCAACCACTTTTCTTCAATAATCATTCATGGCATTTACAATTTGCACAATTACTAGGTGCATACAAAGTATCTTGAATGCCAGACCCACCTCACACTCCAACAGGCCTTCCAGCACAAGGGATTGATCCAGCCACAGGCAAGCTAATTGGCAATTACATGGTATGTGTTCTTGTCATCTGTTGCACATGCACTGATCTTTTACTTGAGACCTGGGAAGGAGGTTCAGATAGCTATTTTGAGTATTTAATCAAGTATCCCTGCTTGTTTAGTGATGCCAATGATCTCTTTGCTGACAATTAGCATGACCCTTCCATCAAAACACTCTTCTGAGTGAGATTGTCACATGTACAACTTAAATATAGTCCAACCACTCACCACCTTGTATAAATTTCAACATCTGGAAAACATGCCTACCTTGAAGATTAAGATGGGGATGCCAAAGGTGTTCTCACAATGTAGGAGGTAAACAATGAACAAAGCCTTAGAACTCTGCTTGCTTGGCATGAAATGAAGGGATTGTTGAGCAATGTACAGACCAGTGCAATATATGGTACATCTCCTCTCTGACCCTGATGAGGAGAACCCTGCATAAGGTATTAGCCAAAGTCAACCAGTCATACTTGAGCTCAAATTAGTAATAGTCAATAGAATGGGGGACTTCAATCTAAGGCATGAAGTGTCAATGAACTTCATCAGCATAAAGCAGAAAATTATTTAAAAACAATAAGGACTTGTTACAATGAGCTAAGAGATAAATGAATGCTACACCACAGACATGTCAAAGTGTCATGAAGCCCCTGATATCAAGTTGGTTCTCATACACACTATTTTCAACATTCCCAGGGTATGGTCTAGTGTAATAAGGAATATCATTAAATTTCAAATACAGACAGGCTTGAGACTGAGACCAAAAATAGACTGTTTTGAATGCATAAAAGGCAACAAAAAGTGTACAACTTCTTCAGTCAAACACCCAGTTGTACTAAGCACTTCACTCAAGATGTTTACTCATACCCACACCTTGTTCTTGTTCTCTGCTATGGCTCTCTTCTACACTGCTGTGAGTGCTGCAGTTGTTCCTCACGGTGACATCTGCAATGCAAACACTAGCACTCAGCAGTGCTGTAACACTGTTCAAGAAGTAAGTCACATATGATGCAATGGATGCAGTGGTCCTAGTGAACCAAGGATCAAGGTTCTCAAAAAAAACAAGCAGCATGCAGAATTCATATGCATCAAGGTCCAGATAACAGATTGAATTACATAGAGAAATTCTGAAAGAACCGTGGCCTATATGTGCAAAGAAAAGTTAATATGACAGGCTTAGAATGAGAAAAGATATACATAAGGAGCACAGACATGAAAACTTGAGAAAGCAAACATGGATTAACTTGAGGAAGCAGCCAATGCCGTTTCAGCCACTCAAAGCACAAAACAATGGCTCTTTGAAAGAAATCACATGATGACATCGACCAGTTGTTGAGACCACGTGATATTGTCAAGCACTGAGTATATGCCATGCTGGAACAGCATTGGCCGCTTCTCCAATTATCATCCTTGTAAATAGATACATACAACGCGCCTACCCATGGACGATGCTCGCAGCCGAAATTGTGTGTCTGAACAACTGACCCAGAGGCAGAAAGGCTTATCAGAGATCTGTCATACACCAAATCGTTCTTCTCAGCAGTGCATTTTCTAGAAGGACTTGATACTTGTGTCTAATATCTTTTAATCGTACATCATCACAAAAAAGTCATTTAGAAAACTTGGCCAAACATGGCCTGGGACCCATGGGTTGAAGGAGGTATAATATGTAGGCTATAGATAGTAATAAAATACAAACATCATAATTAATGCACATTTTAATACATTTTCATGGTGAGTCCTAAAAATTTTTGGAACACATTCTGACTTTTCTAAATTATAAAAAAACAACGAGAAATGAGGAATCCCAGACTAGGACCACATTGATTTCACCTTACCAGGCCATGTCACACAAATACCACACTGCTCTTAATGTGATCTTAATATAATTTATTAATATCTAAATGAGTTTATAATTCAATTATAAACTAATACTGATTGA
>QLOM01001009.1:0-13646 GCA_003313785.1 Termitomyces sp. MG148
AGCCCATAAGCCGGATTTGATCCCCCATCAGAGACTGTAGACGCCACTACCAATCACCCCAGCTATTGACCCCATCAACCTGGACACTACCCACCACTCTCAGAAAGTTACACAACTCCCCCTGGACATCACCAGACCTCCCTGGACATTGCCGCCCCTCTGATCACGCCAACACCTGTGCCATCTGACCATCACGTCATGCTTGGCGATCACCCTACGCATCACTGCCCTGGAAACCCCTGACGCCGCCACCACTGGATTGCCACCAACACCCGCCACTTTACTCGATTGGAACCAACACCCTCCAACTTGTATAGAGTCCCAGAGCTGTGCCCAGACCCAGAGATCAAGAGGTTAGCCTGGGACATATCCGTAGGAGTACTTAACTGGTAGGATAAGAACTTAGTTGGTAGTCTTGATATTACTTGAATAACCCCACCGTATTGTTGCCCTGTGTTTTGTTTCGTGTCTCTCAATCTAGTCTGCTTGTGTTTTGTGACTCTGTCTTGTATTGTGCCCGTTTTTGACTCTGTCTCATTGTATTGTTGCCCTGTGTTTTGTTTTGTGTCTCTCAATCTAGTCTGCTTGTGTTTTGTGACTCTGTCTTGTATTGTGCCCGTTTTTGACTCTGTCTCGTCTTGTGTCCTGTACTTGTCTCAAATCTCTCGCCTCATACTTCTCTCTTTCTCTCTCTCTCTCTTGACTATTTTCCGGGTTAGTGCTGACTTGTGTTTCCTTTCCCCATTATTGATTTTGACTCTTCTCCAGCCCTGGCCTCATTTCTAGTGACACTCCAGACTCATTTATTTGTGTCTCTCTAAGTCCCAGTCTAACTCTATCTAATCTCGCCTCACCTGCTTGGCTCGAATTGTAGAGCCCATAACCTTCTCCGTCTCACCTCCCTTAATCAACATCGCCCCCCGGACTTACTCAGAACCCGCACGCACTTGCCTCTCATCTCGTGATTGCCCCGGAGATCCTTTAAATGCCCACGCACGTCCTGGAGCATAGCGTTTTACCCCCAGAGCCCTTGTAGGTCCCAGAATCGTACACCGGAGCTATTGCATCTTCCCGTAAGCCAGTGGACTGAGCCCCCATGGTCAGCGGAACCTGACAGTCCAGAGCAGGCAAGAGCTTAACCACGTTGAAGACCGGGTGCAGTCGACGCATCCTGGCAAGCAGCTGGAGTCGGTATGCAAGGGGTCCAACCTGTTGCTTGACCACGTATAGGCCCAGTTGTCGGTACAAGAGCTTCTGCAATAGTCGAGTGGTTGCAATGTTGGAGGCATCTAGGTAGACGTGGTCTCTGGGCTTGTACTGGGGTGCCGGAGTCCATCCTTGATTGTAGTACCAAGCCATGTCATCCTTTGCCTTGGTCAGCACGGCCTTTGCCTCTTCCTGTGCCTTCTGCATGCCATCAACAAAGTTGTTGACCAACTCATTCTCCAATTGGCATGCACATGGTTTGAAGCCCATCCAGGGGTGTTGGCTGGTGTCGAGGAAGAACAGGGAGACTTGCATGGACGCGTGAACGTGGTTGTTGTACTAGAATTCCACCTTGGGGAGGAGCTCATCCCAGTCATCCTGACGTTCATTGCAGAACAGCTGGAGGTGCTGTTTTAGCTCCTGGTTGATGTGCTTGGTCTGTCTGTCAGACTGCAGATGATAGGCAGTGGATGTGTGGAGCTTGACATGCAGGAGACAATAGAGCTCCGTCAGAGACATAGGCGTTGGAAAGGCCATGGAGCTTCCAGACGTTTTTCCGGTACAGGTTGGCAGCACCCATTGTGGAGCAGGTCATGTGTGTCAGAATGAAGTGCGCCTGCTTATCATAGAGATCCATGACAACCATGATGGCATCGTATCCGTGTGCGTCCAGGAGTTCCACAATGAAGTCAACAAAGGCCACACTCCAGCATGCAGCTGGTGTGGAAAGGGATTGCAGTTGGCTGGCCAGCAGGCGTTGATGGAGCTTTGTCCAGAGGCAGAGGTCACAGGTGCTAGTGTACGTGCCAATGTAGTGTGACATCTGTGGCCACCAATAGTTTTGGGAAACCAGCTCCAGTGTCAGGTTCCACTGACCTGGGGGGCTCAGCAAGTCTGGGCAAGGCCTTACAAAGCGGACTCAAACAGATACGGACACAAGCGGGAGGTGTCAAGAGTTGGGGGCATGCATTAGAGTGCAGGAGGTGCACCGGGGTTGGGGGAAGGCTGGGTGGAGTGTGACAGGACACACAGTGAGGGACACAAGCAGAAAGCGAGCGCCGGGGCAAAATAGACTAGTTGAGAGAGGTCCAGGGCAGTTGGTAAATAGACAGAAGTGCCAGCAGTTGTTTTGCGGCGCAGGAGATGCAAAGAAGGTTTGCATGGTTAGAGTTTTAAGGTTAGGTGAGCGCAGAACCAAGCGGTAGAGAGGCAGAGCCGATTAAGTTGAAGACCCGGAAATGGAAAGCCAAAATAGAGAGGCAAAAGAAAGCAGAGCGGGAAAGGAGGCAGGAAACTGATAGATTGGAGACAGAAGTATAAAAGACAAGTACGAGAGATTTGGAGATGAGTACAAGACAACAAAATGAGTACGAGGCTGGCGAGACGGAACTGGAGACAAGGCAAAAGATACCGGGAATACTTAGGCAATATCAAGACTACTGTACAAAGTGGTATGGTGGTGCTTCTATACTATGGTATACTAAGGTCCAGTCCCAGTACCAGGTCTGAGGACGGATTCCAGGGTTTTAGTGGCGGTCCAGGGGACATAGGAGTGGACAAAGGGGGCCTGCAGGTGTCGGTTTGGGGTGCGGCAGTGGTGTCAATGCTTTGGGAGTCATGGCATTGATGCTGCATAACTGGCAGGAGCATGTGCAAGGCGTGATGTGGTGAATGATGTGCAGAATACCAGGCTGATCTGGAGGGATGCATGATGCGTTGAATGATGCATGATGATGCATGATGTGGTGAATGATGGGCGTAATGAGAGGAATGATGCGGACAAGGTTGCCTGTCATGCTGGTGATGTCTGGGGGCCGCTGGGGAGAGTCGGTGATGTCCCAGTGGGGCCCAGAGTTGTTGGTGATGTTTGGGGAAGTGCTGGAGATTGCCGCAATTTGACGTGATGGCCATGTTGTTGGTCTAGCTAGTCTTATCTTGGGGTTGAGTGGTCACAGGAGTGGTTGCTGGGAAATGTGCTGAGGGTCCCGGGACTGGGGCTCAGGCCCGGGGGTAAGTCAGGCGGGTTGTGACATCCAGTGTTTTCCAGCGGCTGGGGTGTTTGGCAACATAGGAGTCATGGTGCTATTCAACGATGCACCTTCAGAGCTCTGGGTTGTTTGGCACATAGATGTGCCCCCAGAAGGTGAGGAGTCCGTCCTGTAGCCCCCACTTGTCAGTGCATACAGATTTCACGCCAAAGGGGCGTCCCAAGCGTAGTGCTAGCACAGCCTTCATGACCGAGTCCTCCTGTATTCCCTCCCAGTTACCTCAGCAAATGTCCTGGAGGATGTTGACCTTGTCTCCCTGGACTACCACTCCTTTGAGCATGCGGATGGCAAACAGCTCCGGGTGCAGGAGGGTGATGTTGTCATTATCCCCTGCACCAGAACCATGGTTGGCATGCTGGGAGAGGGTGTCGGGCTTCCCCATGCTTTGACCAAGCTTGTGGTGCAACGTAAAGTTGAAGTTGGTGAGGTACAGGGACCACTGGGCCTGTCGATGGTGGAGCTTTTTGGCTGTCCAGAAGTACTCCAGGTTTTTGTGGTCCATCCAGACTTTGAACTTGTGTCGAGCCCCCTCTAGGAAGTGGCGCCACTCCTCCAATGACCGGATGATCACAAGCATCTCCTTGTCATGGATCTTGTAATTCCGTTCCATAGCATTGAGGCTCTTGGAGTAGAAGGCTATGAGGTGCCACTTACCATTCTCCGGGGACTTCTGAGAGAGGACTGCGCTGGTGACAAAATTGGAACTGTCCACTTCAACTTGGAAGGGCCAGTTGTCATTGGAAAAGAGCAGGACGGGCTTGGAGGTGATGGCGGACTTCAAGGTGTCAAAGGCCCGCTGTTCCACGTCTCTCCAAGCCCATGCAACGTCCTTTTTGGTGAAGTTGAAGAGGGGCCAAGCATAGTAGAAGAAGTCCTAAATGAACCACCGGTAGAAGTTGGTGAACTCCAGGAAGGCCTGTACTTCCTTCTTGTTCTGGGGTTCAGGCCACTGCATGACACCAGCCACCTTCACTGGGTCCATCTCCGCCATGCCATGGGAGATGATGAGTCCAAGGTACTCAATGTGGGTCCGCTCAAACTCACACTTCTCTGGCTTGAGGTAGAGCTGGTGCTGGCAGAAATGATTCAGGACAATTTGCGTGATCCAACAATGTTCCTCCAATGTCTTGGTGTAGATGAGGATATTGTCAAGATACACGCATCCACGCCGTTGGCTATGAGGTCCTGGAATATGTCATTCATCATGGTTTGGAAGGTGGCAGGGCTGTTGGTGAGTCCAAAAAACATCACCAAGAATTCAAACAGCCTGCAGTTAGTCCGAAATGCTGCCTTCCACTCATCTCCCTCTTGGATGCACATGTTGTTGTAGCCTCAGTGAATGTCCAACTTAGTGAAGTAGCATGCACCCTGGAGGTTGTTGATCAGCTCTGAGATGAGGAGAAGTGGGTAGCGGTTCTTGATAGTCATTGCATTGAGTACGCAATAGTCCTGGACCAACCGGAAAGAGCCATCCTTATTTTTGATGAAAAACACCAGAGAGGCCATTGGGGACTTTGAGGGGTGGATTTGTCCAGACTCCAGATTCTCCCAGAGGAACAGGTCAAGCTCATCCTGCTCTTTGAGCACAAGTGGATAAACCTTGCAGTTGGCCAGCTTTGAATCCAGCAGGATTTTGATAGCATGGTCCCACTGATTGCACTCCAGGAGGGAGTCAAACGAGGCCTTGGAAAAGACATCCTCAAAGTTGTGTAGGTGGTCAGGGACCACATCCCAGAAGGCCCTTGGTAGGGTGTTTGCTGCAAAGGCCTGGGCCAGCTGCTGGAGAGTGGTCTGGCTGGCCTGGATCTCCTCTACGACCGGTGGGGGTCTTAGCATAGTGGTGTAGATGTGGTCTCCTACCTCGATGGCTTTGTCTGGAAGCTCTGGGTTCAGGGTGGGTAGGAACTCCCCCTTGCGTCCGTCTTCCTGGCCAGGGTCCTCTCCGCTATGTCTGTTGTCCTTGTAGAGGGCCTCTCTATGAGGAAACACCAGAGGTGGGGGGTCCAGCAGGTTGAGGTCCGCAAACAGGAGGTATCCCACCTAACATGCCTGGATAGCTGCGCGTTCCTGCATTGCAGCATGCCACTCCTTTTTCACTTTGTCTGCGCAGGTGGCGCAATGCTGGGGGCACCGACTCATGCTGATTTCCCCTGAGGGCCCAGTCAATCTCTGGATTGTGCTCTTGGAGCCAGGGAAATCCTAGAATCATCTCTTGTTTGCCAATGCTCATGACTGCAAAGGTGGTACGCTCTGCATGGGATCTGTAGTGCAGAACAAGGTCCACCACAGACTTGATAGATCCCGCTTTGTTACAAGTGCCATCAACGTTGTACACCAGGATGGAGGATAGTAGAAGTCGAGTCGTGAGCTGGTGCTGCTCCATGTAGCTAGCGTCCACAAAGAGTCCAGTTGCTCCGAAGTCCAGGAGAGTGACTATGCTCTGAGTTTTCTGCCCGTCGGTGGTTTTGATCTCCACATTCATCCAGAGCAAGTTTGGCAATGGGGTGGACACTATGACATAGCAGCAGGGGAGGTGGCATTCCCAGGCAGGAGTGCGTGCCCAGGGAGAGGTCAAGGAGGGCTTGGGAGAGCCTTTGAGTACATCAGGAATAGTGCTTACGGTTGGGGAGACTGAGTCATTGACAGAAGTTGTATTGATTTCTTCTATCAACAGACATGCAAACCTGTTAGCACTAGGCAATGGGAGCATACTTTTCACTCATTGCATCCATAAAAACCCTCCTGTGACTCCTCCAACTCTCCAGTGACAAGAGAGGCCTTATGCATGCTTTTCAGAGTAGGAGCGTCTGAGGAAGGGATCCCGGCTATCTTGCAGGCTGCAAGGAGTTGCAGGAGCAATTCTTCCTGCTCCTCCAGGAACAGATACCAGACCTTGAGGCCCCAGAGGCAGTGGCAGGCAAAGTGGCCTGGTAAACCGCAGCGTCAGCACAAGAGCAGGAGAGGCACACACTGCCAGGAAGTGTCCACATCCATGGGGGCACCTGGAGGCAGTACTGAGGGTGCCAGAGGTGCTGCTGACACCGCCGCTGGAGGCAGAACAGTTGGTTGGTGGGGGACCAGAGTGGGGAAGCACAAGGAGGAGGCAGGAGTTGTGACTTTGCAGAGCTTCCGTTTGAGCTCCATGAGCTGCCACTGCTTCCGAGCTGTCCAATACCACGACAAAACCTGATTGTCCACCAGGCGTCTTTCCATAAGGTTGTCAATGTGCTCCATCAGGATTGGATGGAGCCCTTCCCAAAAGGTGAGGCACAGCTGCAGGCCATCGGGGTAATTGGCCTGCTCTACCAGCATGCAGAACAAGTCAATGTACTTGTCCAGGGATTGCTTCCCTTGGCCATACTAATTCCTGTCTTACAGGACCAATGCAGTGGTTTTGGCAGAATTCCAGGGAAAGAACTCGTCCTGGAACTCCTGTTTGAACTTGGCCCAGTCTGCAAAACTTCTGATGTCCCAGTGGTGTCGAAAAACCCTCATCACGTAGGTGGCCACCCATCCCAACTTCATATAGGACAGGACCCATGCAATCCTCAGCTTGTCGGAAACGAAGTTGTTGCCACAGAGTTGGATGTAGGTGACACAGGATTGGAGAAAACGTTCCCCAGATGCGCAGTCACCATTGTACATGTCAGGGATTGCCAGGCATGGGATATTAGAGTGCTTCTATGCCAGAAGAGGGGATTGCATGGGGTAGGTGGCAGGGGGGTCGGCTACTACTGGAGCAAGGCGTTCGAGGAGTATGCAGAGAGAATTGGAAATGGTTTCAGTGGTTTGGCAGAGGTGGGAGAGTTCGGCGGTGTGCTGGGTCAGGGAAGCTTGAGTGAGTTGTACCTGCATTTCTAGATAGAGCAGATGGGTTCAGGCTTCCTTGCCAAAGGCCATGGCATCCAAGAGAGCTTCTGAAGTGGCCAGCTGAGACATAGATAATGTCGGTGCTTAAGCCCAGTGGAGAAGCAACAGATAGGAGCCAGGACAGGTTTGGCGGCTATAGGGGGCTTCCAGACTAGGATTAGGAGACTTGTTCTACTGTAAGAGTGACCTCTGGAGGTTGCAGCTAAGTCACACAACTGGCAGAGGGAAATCCAAAGTTTATTAGGGACAGTACAATACGACAAGAAATACAACTAATCACTTGGCAAAGGGAAATCTGAAGAGAACAAGTCTGAGGATCCCTCTGCCATGGCGTGGCGCATCAGTGCAGGTGGCGGAGGCATGGGAATGACTGTACAGTACTTCTCAAAAGGCACGGGAGCGTCCCAGAGATCTCTGGAAATCCCCGGAAAACTCCAGGAAGCCAAAAAAGGAAGTTCCAGAAATGGAAGTCCCCTGATAGTAGGGAACACCCCACACTACTTAACTTCTCCTTCCAAATGACTAACAGACCAATACAATCAAGGATAGACCATATATATATAAAGGAAGACCTCATACAATACAGCTGGGACTGGCAAATTGAAAGGACTGCAATAAATACAGACCACTTGATGGTTTGTATGACTCTACTGCACCCCAATCAGTCACACATAGGAAACAACCAATATGCTATGCCAGCCTTGCTAGTGAGGGACAAGAAATTAATAAGGAAGCTAAGCAAAATAGGGATGACACACCTGGAAAAGCTGGAACAATCAGCTATAGAAAGAAGTCAAGACATAAACCCACAAACAGTCCACAGAGACTTCAAAAAACAGATGCTGAAGGAGATAAGGGACCACTCAAAAAGTCTGAAACCAAAGATTCTAAAGGAAATAAATGCACTGAAAAACAATAGAATAAGAGCCCTAAACAATACCAAACTAAATGAGGACATAAGAAGGGAGGAAGCAGCAATAATAGATGAAAGAATACAGGATCTTGAAACTCTACGTTTTGCAAAGGCAAGAGATATAGTGGCAACAAGCTGCTACATATATAGAGAAACAATCATGAAACAGTAGGTGAGTATGAACAAAGAGAGAGCACCAAGAGATATGATGACCACGCTATGGCGTTGATAAGACTTGGGCTGGGCTCAGCGCAGCAAAGCTATAATTAGCAACTTTTGTTGATAGGAGTTTGGAGGCTCACTCAGGCAATCAGGTGCAATGTGGACTGCACATAACTAGGCGACCACGGGATGTTTAGCGCATGGGACTTCTAGACCACAGGACTCGCCCACCTGACTGTTAGTGCACGGACCGCACACATGACCTCGGGCTCGATAACAGGTCACCAATCAAAGATAGCCAGCACCTTATAAGATTACACGTTTAACGACTTGCTGATGGCTATAAGTAGGCCGTCACTTCCTCAGCCCCGGTGCCTAGCAGTTAGCAACGCTTAACTTTACCGACGCTTAGCGATGATAAGACCTGGGCTGAGCTCAGCGCAACAAAGCTATAATTAGTGACTTTTGTTGATAACAGTTTGGCAGCTCACTCAGGCAAACAGGCGCGACGCGAACTACACATGACTAGGCGACCACGGGATGTTTAGCGCACGGGACTTCCAGACCACGGGACTCGCTCACCTGACTGTTAACGCACGAGCCATGCACATGACCTCGGGCTCGATAATAGGCCACCGATCAAAGATAGCCAGCGCCTTATAAGATTACGCGTTTAACGACTTGCCGACGGCTATCAGCAGGGCGCCACTTCTTCAGCCCCGGTGCCTAGCGGTTAGCGACGCTTACCTTTACCGACGCTTAGCGACTTTGGCGACGCCAGCCCCCCTTGATTGTTTCAGACCCCAGGATAGTCACTGTTTATTTGACTGCTTTCAGTGCTCACTTGGTGACTTAGCGCTTGCTGACTGATAGACGCTGCGGGTTAGCTATTTCACATTCTATTCTTCTTGTCATAATCCATTCCCCATTTTGTTACTTAGCGACTTATAGTTTAATTAACACAGCAACTTAGCGCCTATAAATACTGTACATATTTTGTCTTAGGAGCATCGAATTCCATCCCCACAGTTCAGATCTCAACTTGCGCACACTAAGCTCCTTGAAGTCGCCAAGGGACTTACTGTTTTTACCGACTACGCTAAGCTTGCCGCTTCTTTGCCAGTCTTGCCGACTGTCTAGGTGCTATATGAGCACACTTCGACTACGTTACGTCGCCAAGTCCTTGCCGACTATTGGCACCCTAGCGCCTCACAGGCGACACGGCTTAGATCGCTAAGCACCTTTCTTCCAAATACTAAATTTTCCTTAACAAACTAAGTCTCTGGGACCCTGCCCGGACTCCCTCTCAACTAGCGACCGCTCAACGCATTACCTTTCACAGTAGCTAGGTACCGTTTACCCTTGACAGTACTTAGCGACTTTTGGGCGTCATCAAATTGGAGCCCACCGTGAGGGACTTTAGGGCAGAATTCCGCCAGAAACTTGTTTGCAACGCCAGCGCCACCTTCTAGTTCAGTCGGCAGGCGCCACTATCTCTTTCCACATTTTGCCTTCTACTCCCCAGTTACCTGGAGCTTTACCACGTCGCACCTTAGTGCAAGAACTTGACGATTACACAACTGAGCTTACAGTCGACGACATCCCAGACCTCTTCCCTCGCCAACTAGACTTTGACGCTAGCGCACCTGGCACACAGACTCCTCTTGCCGACTTAGCTCAGGGATCACCGCCTAGCCCTATCACCCCATTGTCACAACTATTCAGAACTCCCACTCCCTCACCTCCAGCCTCACCACTTCGCTTACCGACTACTTCACTACCGACAACACCGTTACCGACTTGCACTATGGAGGCAGCTGTCGCTCAGCGCATGCCGCCTCAAAACCATTTCTCCGCCCCCAAATGGGATGAGACAAAACCCCGGGAACTCACTCAATACTTTAAGGAACTCGAATACCTCTTCCGCGACTGCAGCATTACCGACCACACCCAAATGAAGGAATACACGGCACGTTATGTGTCATACGACACGGCAGAAACATGGACTGGCCTCAGGGAATTTAGCGCCCCTGCTGCCGCTCTTGGCAACAACCCCCCACCAGCAGCAACTTACGAGGACTGGAAAACCGCCGTGATTAGGCTCTACTGGCGCTGAAGCCTCTACACGTTATACGGTCAGCGAACTTCAGAAATTAGTACAGGACACTTTTGACAACGGCATATACACCCTTGGCGCCCTCTCGACTTATTACCGCGACTTTCAGAGAGTCACCAGGTGGCTTTTACAGAACGGCAAGCTCTACGGGAATGAGGAACGTCGCTTATTCCAGCAAGGTATCCCCACGTTGCTATGGGCTAGGATTGCTAGGCGACTGGAAATCACACAGCCTAACCACCACCCGGAGGAGCCCTATAATGTGGACGACGTCTTTGAAGCTGGTAAGTGGATTCTTAAAGGCATGGACACTGGCGTAAGCACCCCTCGGCCCGCTGCCGTCCCTGGTGTACTGCCTGTCCCTGCCGCCGCCATTGCTCCCTTACCGACCCCACCGCCAGCCGATCGCTACGTGAAGAAAGAAGATTTGGACACTGCCATTGCTGCAGCAGTTGCTAGCGCCATGACCCGCATCGAAACCATGATCACCACTAGTCTTACCGCCTCTCGTAATCCCGCCCCTGTTAATAACCTTTGCCATTTCTGTGGTGAAGTCGGCCACACTATGACAAGGGGTCGCTGCCCGACGTTGGAAAACTACATTCGCCAAGGACGCATTTGCCGGGCGGCTGACGGTAAAGTGGTACTTCCCTCAGGCGCCATCATCCCCAACTATCCAGAACTCAAGTCCTACCAAGAGCGCGTGGATGAATGGCATTGTAGAAACCCTGGCAACTTAGCGACTGGTACCCTTACCGGCAACGCTAACCCCGACGCAGAACAAGCTATGCAACAACAGATGGTACTTGAAGTTATGCATTTGGACACTTTTAGCAACTCGGGCCACTTCACTAAAGACGCACGTATTGAAAGCTTAGAAAAGGAATTGGCAATGCTGAAGAACCAGGTCTTTGACGGTGTGGAAATTAAGCAACCTAAACAGCCCCTCAAAGGATACCGTCCGCTAGCGCCTGTCACTGCCGACCCCGATGTCACTTCAGCGCCTACCGTTAAACCCGCCACCCAACCGCCTACCAACCCTGCCTCCGTCGCTAAACCCACCAACCCTGCAACAGACGCTAATAGTGCTCCCTTGCTGCCTCTACACCCTTACGCGGGTTTACCTGCACGCTATACTATGCCCGCCCAATGGAACTTTGCCGCCCCTGACAAGCAACCGGAAGGAGGATATAGACCCACTGCTCCCATATATGACATAGAAAAATCCAACCACGTCTTCAGCCGCATCATGAAAACGCCTGTCACCCTGTCAGTAGAGGAACTTTGCAGCATAGCGCCGGACGTAAGAAATCAAGTCAAAACAGCGGTAACCCCCAAGCGCACTCTTCAGGCAACGGTACAAGACGTTAGCGACATTGACGACGCACTACCTGGATTGTCGATCACTACTGACCCCACACTTATTGATACCGACTTTGCACAACAACTCGCTAACGCCACCTCTGTGGACCCTGTGGAATCCTATATCAAGTCGCTAGCGCCAGGAGAAGACCCTGCAATCCTCACCATCGCACAGGACTCACAAGCCATTTGCTCGATTATGCTCACCGTTGACAGTCGCCAGGAAATTGAAGCTATTGTGTATAGCGGGTCTCAAATAATTTCTATGTCAGCCGAAGTCGCCAACAATCTGGGCCTGATCTATGATCCGGGTATTGTTTTAAACATGCAAAGCGCTAACGGCACTGTAGACAGGTCGCTTGGACTCGCCAAGAATGTGCCGTGCACTATTGGCGATCTCACCTTCTACTTGCAAATCCACATCCTACGTTCTCCCGCATATGACATCTTACTTGGCCGCCCCTTTGACGTTTTAGCGCGCTCCATAGTCAGGACCCTTTCAGACGACGAAACCACCCTCACGATTAGCGACCCCAACTCTGGCATCCGTCGCACAGTACCGACTTTCCCCAGAGGTTGCCAAAAAGAAAAGCTCACCAAGACACCTGCCTTCACTGAACAACACCCGGGCCATTCCAGGTGTTTTCACCCGCCATCGAGGAGGTGATTAGCGACAATCACGGAGATGTAGCGCTTACGCTAGATTATGACCACCAAAGTGGTCGTGTAAATATTGTTTCAACTGCTTATCTTGATTCTGAAGTACTTTCTCCCTCTCTTGACACTAGCGCTGATGTCTGCTCTTGCCTACCTGTACCTTACCGCTTCTGACCAGTTTGACCGCTTCACTTCCCCCGATACGTATCTTGAAACACTCCCTAATTCATTACACCCTGCTATTCTTGGACTTACATGCCCTAGCGACTCTGTTAGGGAATCATCCCCTCCCTTACCTACCGCCTCCACCTTTGCTGTTGCTAACACTAATAAACGCAAAGGTGTTCAGGTCAAAAAGAAGTACAAGCCCGTAGCGCTTAAAATCAAGCCTGTCGCCAGCACGGTATCCAAAGACTTCAGAATCGAACGACGTATTCTTGGTGACCCTCTTGCCGACCTCCCGACTTTAACTCCCAATCCACCGCCCTTCCAGCCGACTGGTCGCTTCACCAAGGATCGTTGCAAGCAATTCCTTAGCGACCATGACACTGGTTTCCTCACTTCATGTCCAAACAGAACCAAGCCTTCGCCTGGGAGGACTCTGAAAGGAGTAGCTTCCGTACCGACTTCTTCCCGCCGGTCATCATACCGACTATCCCACACATACCCTGGACTGAACATAACCGACCTATACCGCCTGGACTTGAAGCCAAGGTTTGCCAGATCATACGCAGCAAGATCAAGGCTGGCGTCTATGAGCCTTCAAATAGTGCTTACCGCTCGTGCTGGTTCTGCGTCCTCAAGAAAAATGGTAACCTCCATATTGTTCACAGTCTAGAGCCGCTAAATAGGGTCACCATACGACACTCTGGCGTCCCTCCCTTTCCCGACCATGTCGCTGAATCCTTTGCCGGAAGAATCTGTGGTGCTACCTTAGACCTCTATGTCAGCTATGACGAGCGCCTTATCCACCCTTCCTCATGTGACCTTACCACCTTTCAAACTCCCTTTGGCGCCTTGCGCCTAGTCACCTTACCAATGGGCTGGACCAACTCAGTCCCTATATTCCACGACGACGTCAACTTTATTCTCCAACCCGAAATACCCAAATTCGTACAAAGCTTTATTGACGACGTTGGCGCTAAGGGTCCCAAAGACTGGCGACTCATTGACGGCCTCCCAGCGACTCACCCCGACAACCCTGGCGTTTGCCTAGCGCTATGGGACTTCTTCTAGCTTCTTAATTGCATTCTCCAGCGCATGAAGTATTGTGGCGGTACGTTCTCTGGCCACAAGCTTGTCTTATGCGCCC
>QLOM01001016.1:0-12955 GCA_003313785.1 Termitomyces sp. MG148
CTCGCGAATTGGGCTTGCTCTCCGAATCATTTTCCTTCCTGTCTTCCTCGTAGTGCACAGGAAAGAATACCGGACAACTACACAACTGCGGAACCTTGAGAAGAAAATGAAAAACATTGTATCAAAGTACGAAGAGTACAGCACGAAGTACGATCTAGATTTTGACCACGATAAAAGCATTGGCAATAAGATTAGCTCGTAAGCCAAAATAGCAATGTCGGTCTTTTTGTCACCTACCCACTGAATGTTTTAGATTCTCGGATCAGATCGCAGAAAAACGAGAGCGAGCACTCTCACTTATCAAGGACAAGGGAGATTTCTTCTGCTTGACGAACGGTCTATGGCAGGATCTATTTAACCTCAACACAGAGATAGATGCTTTTTCTGAAGAGCTGGATGAACATATATATACCTTCCTCGACTTACGTCTCAAGCAGAGCTTCAAGAAGCTGAAAGCAATCATGCCAGGTACGCATCCCTTAGTCATACCGTGCCAGAGCCATGGTTGAGTACCTTCTCGCGCAACTAGAGTAGCTGCATCAAAGTCTGACACAAACAAGGAAGAAAACACGCACATTGTTTATTAGTATTCCACTAGTTATGTTAACTTACTGTGTTATCATGTCGTTTAATTAGACAATCGCACCCGTCGTCAAGTAGAACTGCCCCGAACGCAAAGTGAACGTTGAGTTCGCATAAGATTTTCGTCGAGAAAATTGTACTCTTATGAATTTTTGACGCGGAATAAATTGGCGTGGGTAACAGGAAAAAGACGCGCTGGGGCGTGCTTGGGCGTGCCATGGTTTTCACGCCCCATGCTCAGGTTTTCACGCCCAACTACATGAGCACGCCCCAATGGTGATGAATCTGTCAATCACCATTGAGAACTCTCGACACCGCCGAGTCAGTAGCTGCCAAGACATGAATTTTTGGTCCAGTCTAAAGATTGGAGCGGTTATAGTGCAACAGCCAATAGCCTCGTGCGACTTTTTGTTCAGTGCCCCATTGGCGTGTTTGATTCTGACATACTCGGAGTAGAGGGGCTTATATTAGGAGGGAGGTTATCAAGTCCATTGTGCTCAGGACCCACCGCGCCTCAGATCTGTGCTAGGGCCGCAGGGTAAATAGGGCTTATATGACGTAACGTCGACCGTAAGGTGTCCAGGTTAACTGTTCAGTACTCCTGGCATCGATATTGAGACACAACCAATCATGCCAGAAAAATTCATAATTTTGTCAAGTTTCGCATTATACCGGTGAAAGAGAGTATGACAGATTCGGCTAGGCCATCCTCTGAGATGCAAGTCAGTATATGATGATTTGAGCGGGCATTTTGAAGTTTCGGGATCGCATCTGTCAAGCTTCTAAAAACAATAAACCGGTAATCAGCATGAGAGTAACTGGACCTGATAACGAAACACTTTGATATTGTGTGTCTGACGACGAGAAAGATGTTCTGACTAACAGCTTATACCCTGGTTGCTGACGACATACACCATGCTCCTGAACTGGGATTGAATGAGAGCAAAAAAAAAAGATACATGATTTCGCAAACACCCACTGCCGATGACGCGGAAGCAGCAGAATCATCTCATTTACACCTGTGTAGTTTCATATCCGCTGTGACATCAGTCTTTTACTGGGGATTGTCTCTTCTCTGTGTCCAGCAGGCAGGCGCATGCTGAAGAAATGTTGGTATTGTGCCGTATCTCGAGATCATAAATAGTTTAGTTCAATCATATAGGGCTTTGGCATTATCTTCACAGGGAGGATTCGTATTGAGTTAATTTAGAGCACCAAGAAAGCTGAAATTCACAAGAACGTTCATGGCTTGCTGATGGAACAATGCAGTGGGGTCAAGGTCACGGTATCACGTCACATCCCTGACTTAAAAAAGTTCTATTTTTTTCGAAATCAGGGTAAATCTCATCCTCTTCTTTCCACTGTATCGTGATGCATATAAGGACTCGATAACTCAATTTCAAGTTTTAGCTTTTCATCTCTTACATTTCTCTTTGCGACGATATCCGAAGCTTCGAAGCCAACACTACGCTAAGTTAAGAACCTTAAGGTGACTGAGAAAGTCTTCGGAACACATTCTGATTCTAAAACACCGAATGAACGCCTTCAGTCTGGAGATCTCAGACAGATTCCGAGTATCCTCATTTCTTGTATCCCTTTTCTTGGACCAATTTTCTATTCCACACGTTGTGATACACATCAACTTTGTCTCTTCCTCATGTCACCTATCCTGTTTTTTCTGATTCTTGTGCTCGGTCGCCAAATCCATCACAAGCGTGTAACTCAGTTGTATTTCCCGGGAGTCTCGAAACGAGTTTGAGGAACTGTCATATTATCTTTAACTGGTAAAGGTCTTTTCCCAAGTCATTTAGAAGCTCTTTCTTCTCTAACATTATGTATTGATGTCTTTTATGATTGTCATCCAAGGCAACCCGGTTTGTCCACAACCCACCGCAGCTTATATGATGGCACCAGCCATCAATGTGCCAAAGTTCATACAACGGTGCTCCTAATGTGTCTCTGTATACGTCGATGAGGTGAGTGCTGGTTACGCAACATCGCGCTTGATGCTCACCAAGATCACCAACCTGCCCTGTTCCTGTTGCTTTAGGTTCTCATTTGCAAGAATACTGATGGACCATCTTCGTATTTCATCGCCGTGAGTGAACATCATAGCGAATGTGAAATGCTTCAGATACCGTGGCGCATTATCAGACAAAGTTTCTGTATTGTTGACGAGGTTAGCTACATCTACATTTGGACCGTCATTGACTAACAAGATGTATTTGTATGTATGTAAGAACAAGTAGTGCGATGCACAATTTGTACTCAATTAACTACAAGATATTGTGGCAGAGGATCCGATTTCGTAGATGATCGTATTTGTAACAAGATATGTAGGATTAGTGGACCGGCTGCGCTAGGTCAATTGATCAAGAATGGATTGAAGCAGACCCACAGGACGGAAAGCATGCAATCAAACCAACGTTCAACAAGGGGTACCTCATTGGCGCCAATAACTTCATCCTGGCCACCCGCCAACTCCATTGCTGGTTCAGCAAGGGGTTGAACAATAACAACTGGAGCTTCGTTGGGCAACGCGATGTTGTGTCCCTCTCTGCGACCAGTATCCACCTCCATTTCTGCGTTCAGAGTGTCATGAATTACAGGTATGTTTCGAACACCATCGTTGATGTTTACATGCTGTGGATCGACGGGCTGACAAGATGCGTTAGGGGAGATAATTATGAAGCAAAGACGCTCGCCTCGTCGCACTGCTGAGGAAGGAAGCGCTGCACGCGCAGCTGAACAAACTCAATCGAACACATAGGCCCACTGCATATGAATTGAGGCTGGGTGGAAATATCAGGTATGTCCTGTGTAAGAGCTGTAATAGTATTTGTTGACGTCGTGCAATCCATTGTTACTGCAGTGGGGATCGAAACGGTCTGGAAATATCACTTGCACTCCGTAAGATTATAAGAGTCTACCATGAAGCGAACCGGAAATTCTGTCCCTGAACTTAGAATTATTTCATCAACAATGAGCTTCTGGTAAAGTGACTCAATGTTCGCGTGACATTCATGGAGTTGATCAAGGAGATTTATTTCAGCCACACGGCGACTCACAATTTCACCCACATGGTTTGAAATTGGTCGAATTTGAATCAACGTGAACGGCGACTTAGTAATCGGAGACAGGATTTGTGATCAGTGTGCCCTCGCAGTTACACATCAAGCGAGCACACAATTCAAAGAACCGGGCCTTGAGATGGTGAGCTCATTGTTTAATATATGTTGGTCTCTTATTGTGTCTGCAAAGTGTCACAGGAAAACTCTCGAAACTGTAGACTTTACCGCATATCCTCCCATAAGCTCAAAGCCATCGACCGAAATGCAGGACCTGAGTACAACATTCAGCTCCTAGATATGGACAGATTGATATGATGCTTTGATGACCACATTTGACCATCGTCAGATCTTTTTTTCTCTGTTAGAAAAGCAGCCTTCATGATTGCAAGTTGTGAAGAAGGAAACGACGCGGGCGAGAAACTCGGATAAACATCTAAAATTAGCCTTTGAATGATTTTTATGATAGCAATGAAATTATGTCTACAGCTGATAGTATACAACGCCGTTGCATTAAGACGTCAGACTGGCTGAGGATCAATCATTATCAAGCAAGGTAAATTAGGATGCATGTCAACGTACTCTGACTGCGAGGGTTGCTAGAAGCTGAGAGAAACCAGCGGCAAAAACACCTCAACTTGAATGACTCCACATTCCATAGATAGAATGTGGATCTTCAAGTCGCAGTTGAAGAACTACCACTGTATCGTAGCTCAGGAATGCCGTCCTGGAATGGATTTGGCGACACAAACGGCCCAAACTTAGGATGGCTCCTAGACCACTGTCCACAATTATGGCAGAAAAACATTATCCTTGGTTGAGAACCAGCCGACTGGAAACTTTTGCTAGAGATGAAAGAATCCCAGTCGCACTTCCCGTGATAGTGCATCCAACTCGTTCAATTTATATACCATCCTCGGTACATATATCGAATGGAAGTTGAATCAAGATCGACCAACGTTCGTACACAAGGTATACCGAGTTGATGAGATGAAGCGGTTGATATATTGAGGATATCCTGACAACGAAAAGAGGTATCGAGAACTTCTCGATCCGCATGTCTACTCGGTGACCTGCAAAAATTTTCAAGATTGCAAATTCTCGGGGCATCGGCTCGATTGTCTCTGAATATATGGAGGTGTGGCAGGAATCATGATGCATTTATAAATAGTCAGAGTATCCATGGAGAATCTAGCCACGGCCAGGATGTGGTCGTTTTAGCTCCGTATCATCACAGGACGATCGATATGTAGTCAATGGCAGTCCATGATTGTGCTGGGCAATGTGCCTCATGATCATCAAAGATGCGAGTAGTTCTAGAAGCACTGATAGATCAATTGCACTTCAATCGTACAAATAGTAAGGTAGCTACTTAGCGTCAAAGGGAAAAAATCCTCGTAAATTATAATTACCCGAGATACTAGGATTGTATTGCGGTCTGACATCGTAATGAGCAACAAGCTTATTGCCCGTGGGAGTACACTGGACAAACCAGTGAAATGTCAAATCTTCGAACTTCCTCATCACATAAGGATATTCATCTACTTACAGTCCATTCTTGACCATCAATCCCACGATACTCCAAGCAAATGAAAAAAGTATTGATTCTCATCAAATGCCGTGAATTTGCGGTGTAAAGAACTATAAAGTGCTGCATCAAGTCGCAAGAAACAATGACATCATGTAACCTTCCGAACAGACTAACCCTTTTGAGATAATTTTGCATTGGTATTGATACGATTTGTGGGTTTCTCATGAAGATCGCTCCAAGGCTGCCGCTCGCCGCAAATTCAAGAGCCACAACAGGCTTGGAATGAAAGGGGTAAGGAATTACGATGAGGCAAACCCCGGCCATACTGTATATTTTTGTGCTCGTGCCATCGGACTCTCGTGCAATGTGGAAGAATATTCGATCATAGAGATCGTCGAAATCAGTTGACATGAGAGTCCCAGTGCAATCTTCAGGAATGTATGGGGGCCATCTGGTTGGAATGGAAAAATTCGGGGAGCGGAGAACAGAAGCTTACTTTTATACATTAGCGAAAGACTGGTGACACATTTGTATTGCGGCAAAAGAAGTAATACAAGCAAGCACTGAAAATCAAGCTGGAAAATCTTGATGTGCTTCTAGGACTGGAGCGACTCAACATACTCAAATAGGTGGCTAGGTGGAGTTGACTCGGAGAGCTATGAAATTAGCCCTGTCCAAGTAGTTATACGACTGCTTCAGTCGGTGTCTCCTGACGGGTGAGTAGAGGTTCATATGGGTAGGCATTTATTCTGGCAATAGTCAAGGCGCCCAATAGATGCAAGAGGTTTTGGGAAGGATTTCGAAGTTTACTGTAGTTCGTCACACGTGATGATCAGATTCAGCATAGATTGAGGTCACATCTCTAGCTGAAGGGAACAAACATTCAAGCACGGATAACAGGCATATGAGGCAGTGTAGACTTCATAACTATGTTGAACACCAGAGAATGGTGGACTGTCTCCGCTAAAAGAATAGTCTTTGTATGCTGACTTTTGATCGTCACCGGTCGGCAACTAGTGATATCATTCGAAGCCTTTCGATTGAGGTTGGATGTGAGAACTGCGACAGTTAGACAGGCGTTATAATGGTCGGCAGTAGCAGTTCTTTTAACAACATCTTTGGCACAGTTGACTTATATGCATTGCATTAACCGATGTGTATAATGTACTTCGGCTGAGCGATCGGGGAAGGAACCACAAAGATCCGCAAACTAGAAGAGGAAAGATCGTCATATGCGCACGGCATCGACCTTCAAAGTTTCAAGTATCAGTGATGAGTAGTCTTCTCTGGATCTTATCTCCCGTGATGGTTGTCAGAGGATAATTCTTAAACTAAGTATAGACAATTCATCTAGCTTGAAGTCGGTACAATGATCGTTGTATCACGTCTTGGTTTACGCAGCGCAATCTTACATTTGGCAGCAAACTGATGGCTTGTCTGCCTATTAGGATAATGTTATCCAATTTCTCTCTTATGATGTCCATGTCGTGAATGATCTTTTGTAGAACTCGACATGAGATGCATCCACACGTAACCCGGAGACGCATATGGATCTTCGAAGAATCACTGTTTGTCCGACGCCCTCTGTTTCACTGATGATTGTATATCCTGAAGAGCATCCGCTCATGTCACTGTCATCTGGCGGCGAAAAAGACGTTGATCAACTTTCAAACTTCATTGATAGTTGATTAACCATGACCCAAACCATAAAAACCTATTCAAGGTCAAACACATATAGCTCAGGTATTTTAACGTCACTCTTCCCTCTCTGAGTCCTTCCTATTCTCCATTCTCATAATCTATCTCCTGCCGACTCTTAAAAGGAGACAATCGTCAGAATCCGACTCCTTCGCTATGAAGTACTTCGATGCTCATGCGCGTGTCAATCTTGGATCAATGGAAATAGCTCTCGCAATAAGCCTGGTACTATTTGGGGTCTTGATACACCAGGTGTGGAGTTATTGGAGAACCTACAACGACCGCTTTTTTTTGAAGATTCTGGTGAGTGATTTCTGATGTGATACTAAATCAATCCTCTATCGAAATTCTCGTCTGTAGGCATGTGCCGTAACGTGAGTTTGTCTCAGGATTATCGACTGCAATTGTGGGCTGACAACTGCTAGGTTTCTGGAAACCGCACATACTGTAATCATCGTACAAGTAATTTACTACACGACGGTGACATTAGCGAGAGAGGATAATGTTCAACCCAATTCTTACAGCCTTACGACAAGTGTGGCTTTGGAAGTCCTTATAACTGCGTTTGTTCAGGTCATTCACATTTTTTTGGTTTCGAGTAAGCTTTTTGACTGACAAGTGGCAGAGTTTCTTTGTTTTCCGCATTTACAGGCTTTCGCATCAGCTGTCCATATGCCTCCTTTTTTCCGTCCTTTCACTCCTTCGTCTTGGGGGTGGTTTTGCATTGACAGTAGAGAGTTACCTGAGTATCCCATATCAAACATTAGATACTTTTGCTCTCACGGATAGGTTTGATTGGCTCATCACGCTGTCTGTGAGCGTTGGCGCTGTTGTAGATGTTTTGATCGCGCTATCACTCTGCTATTTCATCAAGCAGCTAGCGCCAGGATCGTCTTCAAGAAGGTAAGCTCTAAAATTATAGTATTCGTTTCTCCTACCTCATTATCCCGACAGGGTCATCGGTCTGATCAATCGCTTGATGGTGTGGACAATACGTGCGTGCAATCTATGTCTAGGGGCTCTGACCGTTCTTGAAGCCTCCGTTTTTGATAGAAACTGGCCTTATAACAAGGTAGGGTTGATCACTGCAGTACCATGTCGTTACTTTCCTGCCCAATAGCATTGCTTCTGTTGCTGTCGTAATTACGGTAAGCTTCTATTTGACGACCCACAGAATTTATTCTTAATCGCTTTCTTATAGTTTCACGCTATCAGAGATACAGGTACGTTGGTCGTACTATGATCCTCATTTCTCTAATGGTAGTTGTAGAGATTTGGTTTTCCATCTACATGGTCTTGGCGAAACGTATGAGTTTTGCATTCAACACGAGTATGAATACTAACCTAGTCCAGTCTATTCGAACACGTTCTTTATGACGTATGCTTTCAAACTTAACCGAGAACTACAAATGATCAAGTTTTAATGTTGCAGATTGAATGTCCGTAAACGACACGATGCTCAATACATTTCACCAACTTCCAATGGGTTCATAAGCGAACATCAGCACTCTCAAAAAGCGGCATGTATAATACTTTCTGTGCTATTACTGCCTGACCTGTTATCAGGTTTCATTTGGTTTCAGCATGAACGCCAAGTCATGCAGACAATCAGCTCACATCATAGAACATGGAAATTGTCCGACCTGCATCAAGGAAACGTCTAAAGATGTGGCTGGAGGTCCAACTGATCTGATCTCGAGACCTTAGAGTCAAGGATAGCATTTACAAGGAGGAAGAGCATTCACCGTGTGGTTGACAAGGAACTTGAGTCCACAAAAGACCTTCGATCTCTCTTCATTGAGATACTTTACTGAAGAAATTCTTTCTGGACACTTGCTATATCTCAAGAGTCTGGATAGATGTAAATTAGAATCCGTCGCAGTCAGAATGGACAATTATTGTTCCTTTACCTTGTCACTATCACCCCACTTACATGTAGCGCTGACTTTTCTTTAATATCTTTACTTCCAATAGACCGTATACCCTGTGATCACTGTTCCAACCCTAAAAACAAGCGGCAATAGGCCAGACTCAGGACACTGCTGCATAGTTTTGAAACGAGAAGTTTTTTAATGCAGCGAGGGTATATGTAGTGTCAAATCGCATGAGTCATTGTCATTATTGATGTACATGATGCGCATAGTCAAGGCAGTTTGACATAAAGGGAAAAATCGATTCCTTTCCTCAGATCGAAGTTCGAGATCCTGGTCAATCAGAATTGTAAAATCAACTTCATCATCTCACATCCATATCTCTGGCCAGTCCACAACAAACCGACCATCTTCGTCTTTTCCAACAAGAAATCCACGCGTTTAACGCCTTTGCTCCTCTCTTTATGCGCGTCAGCGTGCCTGCTGTACCGCCGCTTGAATGTCTGCGCCACCATCTGCTGCCTATAGGACCCCAACGCCTCCCAATCACTGTGGGAAATGCGCTGATGAAGGTGTTTATACAAGCTCCGCAGCACGTCTCGAAGCGTGATAAAAGACATCACGCCTGGGAGTTGAGCAACTTGCGACGAACGAGGTACTATATCGCATGGCCATTGTGGAATCGCTTCGATGACGACTCGCATGCGAATGCAGGGGGGATCTGTCGCGCGCTGCATCAAATCCGCTTCCTTCAGTCGAACCCAGTGACCGTTTATGTCCACGCGCGGCGCGTACTCCGACGAGAGGTCAAAGATAAAGTGTGCACGAGGATTGTGCGCGTTGATATAGGGATGTATGTAGAAAGGGACAGAAGGATCCCCTGTCGGTAGTTGCCCGACTCTTGGAGGGCCATCCGCATGGTCATTCACATGAAGACTTTGACGTCGCTGCCTGGGAATACGTGGTGGATCTTGCAGCCATTGGTCGACCGCCTGATTACGCTCTCCCTCGTTTCTAGAGTTCTCCGAACGGCCTTGACTTCGCTGAATTGTCCTGCCACGGGACCACGGCGGATGTTGCACCCGTTGTTCGTAGGGTTCCGCGGGCACTGACCGACTGCGCGGCGGCGGAGACCACCGGTGGTAAGCTCTATCTTCCGGTTGAAGAGTTCTAGGGGCGTGTTGGCCAGGCGTTTGAGCGGGAAGCGGTATTGGAAAGCGATGGCGTGTACCCGAGTAAAAAGGTAAGATATTAGGAGGTCGTAAGTCGGGCCTAATAGGATAGTTCAACCCAGGCATCTGAAGGTAGTGTTGTTCTGGGTAAGGGAAGGATTCCTGAGGATAATACATGGTATCGAATGGTGGCCTATAAACGAAGGGGCCACCCATTATGGTCGTACCCAGTCAACGCAGAGTCGTATTAAGCCGTAGTTCGGTAGGAGAGAACTCAGATGACGCGTGTAGATAAGTCGAGGTCTGCTGGGTCAATCGCTGGTCATCGCAACCGTCATGTCATAGAAACTGTGGGCGGTGAAGGCAGGAGAACTCTCAGGGATTGCTTGCAGTAATATATCGCCTACTTGAAGGGCAACAAGGGTTCATCTGTCAAGCAAAGCGACTGATGACAAGATGATTGCGTATGTGCGTGGACCTCGGGAGGCTGTGGGGAGCATCATGAGCTTCTCTACCACGAGTAGCACCGACTGACATGTCACTTGTGTTCTTTCTCCGCATGATTACACAGCATCCCATCAAACAACAGTGTACTCGAGACGGTCTCGGACTTAACGAGAGAACTCTGGTGCGGGTGGCGAAAGAGCTGTGAAATTTCATTTCTGTGCTCAGAAACGAGTCAGAGGCAGAGCAATGGTCCGAGGATGAATATCCACCGCCTGAGATCATGCAGGGAAAAAATAGCAGGTTCCCACCGAAAAAATACATTACTTACTTCTAAACTCGAGGAAACCGACACCATATATGGAGGAAGACTTGAGAGCAACAATGAAATTTGGTAGTGTTTGCACAAGATTGTTATGACGACGACGGGAAGCTAAGCCCGCCGTTCTACATGGGTTCGTAAGATACAACTTGACTGTTCCATCGCCATCACTCCTGGCTGTTGCCAAAGGTTCTGTCTGATGTCATTTTTCCCAACAACCTCTTCCTTCGTCCTCGTCATTGATAATCTTGACCTCAGGCAATTCATTATTACCTACCTCATTCTGAGGATCTGATGAACTTGGGACTAACATTACTCACCGGCACATATCCTCGATCCATACCCAATTGCTCAATTCCGTTGAATGCACTGATTTTTGCAATCACTTATCTAGCCTTTGGCCATGCCTCCAGTATTTGACCATATTCAGTCGCAAGGAGCTGGGCTGGATCAAAGAGCCAAAGACACGGACTTGTGATTGTATAATACGGTGCGAGAAAAGATGATGAGAGGGAGATTCGAACTCCCGCCCCCGAAGAGACCAGATTGGGCGCGAACCTTAGTCTGGCGCCTTAGACCGCTCGGCCATCTCACCATGTTTGTGTTCGTTTGGCCGAGAATGTGGCCTCGTCGCTCTTTCATAAGTTGATTGGGCAAGGGTCAGGAAGGTACGTCGCCATAAGTACGGTGCCGCAAGTTTTCTCACATTTACAGCAGTAAGTCTACTATTGGGAAGTGATGTGATTTCCTAGCGGAACAACGATTCGTACATTGTGACGTAATAAATTCCACGACTGGACGTTGCGTCACTTCGCGGTCTCACCTTGACATAATACGCAGTATCAACACTATAATTATGTTTCACCCAATCTCGTATTCAAACCATCATGGACTCCTTGAAGAAAGTATTCAATAAAAACTCCAATACCAACGAGCAGAATCCCAGCGGCAATGGAAGCGGCGGGATGATGGACAAGATCAACAGTTCCATGGGTGGTGGGCAATCCGGTGAGAAGAACGAAGGTAAATAGCTCAGAGCCCTTTTTAGCGTATCTCTATACTGACTGATAGACGGCAGATCTACTCGACAAAGGCACGATCATCACGGGTGCTCACTAACAGATGCTGATGTTATATATTCCTCAGGCGTCGATTTTGTCCAGCAACGCATGGGAGGAGGTCAGCAGTCCAACGAATCTGCTTTCGAGCAGGCAAAGGATGAGCAGATTTCAGATGCCATCCGCGCGAAGTATAAGAGCACCACGGGAAAGGATTTCCCTATCGCCGACAAGTCTTAGACAAAGTTCACATTAAATCACGTCCACAGAATTTGCATGATTTCGAACTCGAACGTATGACATAGTCAGAGAAGCAACTGTCACAGAAAGTAGCGTCATCTTTTTCTAGCTTCTAGTTTCATCCCGCGAAAAGAATACGAGTAGGCCCCTTATTCCAGAGACGCTGATCTGTGTTCAGAGCAATTTGTTGTACAATTAGCAAAAACTCGTTGTTCGGTGGCAAAGCCGAAAGGGCTTCTTGTCGTTCCTAGATCACGCAAGTTTCTTGTCGCAGCGACCGTGATCCCTCTGTCTCATCATGATTCCGTCTGCGTGATGGAAACACCAATGCCTGGACTCACAATACATTAAGTTTGAAAGATACAATAAGCCTGAGATCGCGCTTCAATATAAGTCAGAGGAAGGTTCCTCCATTCTACATTGCGGTTATCCACCTAGAGAGGGAGCGTTGTTGTGCAAGGGTCCTAAGCCTTCTGTTCCACCTGAGCTCTTCTCCAGGTTCATGATCCATGTACCTGAAGCAAGATCTCAAGTCGTCCCTTCAACATTTGGGTTTGTGAGAATGCTACCTTGACCCCATTCAACTGTCAAGGGAAGAATTAGTGGTGATGAGGAAGGAAAACAGACAGAGCAGGTTCTCTCGAAAACGACTGCTGAACCATTTATGGTAGGCACCTTTTTGGTTGATGATTCTTGCTTGTGCTGCAGTGTCAAATTGAAGCATCAACTTTTACATCCCGAAGAGAAATTTAACCTTCCACGCGTAGCAGTCACACGAAATGAAGAAATTTTGCTCAGCTCCACAGAAAACTTTTCGACAGAGAGAAGGTCAGTGATGTCAAGGGTATTGGCTCTTCTGGAACCACAAGTACACGATCGTTGCCCGTCTGAGCCTCCACAAGTTCAGAAGAGGTGGGAAAATAATTCATCTGCCAGAACAACCGTCGAATGCATACCTGAAACAGAAGA
>QLOM01001018.1:0-13464 GCA_003313785.1 Termitomyces sp. MG148
CTGCTGCTGTACCACTCCTTTTTACTCCCAGTCCTGTTGGATTTTTGCAGTTGTAGATAATGAGTCTCAAGGTCTATGCATCCCTGATGTCCCATTCCTTGGCCATTGGAGTGACTGACAACCATTCAATTTGTTGGTTGGTTGGTTGGAGGCCTTTATGTCCATTGCTGGGTTTTTTGATTGTGCCATTAAGGTATCCTTGTGCGCCTCATGCACATGCCACAATGAGGATTTGGCTTTTGAATTGACCAAAATTCAACCCATCAAACTGGTGGTTTTCTGGGAATATAGAGGGTATTGATTTTTATTTTCTGGTGTGTGTGTGGTGTGTGGAGTAATATGTCTCAGTAGTATTTTGAGTCTATCTGATTTGTTGTCTGATTGTATATCTTTGTAGTTGAGTGAACAGGGCCTATAACCTATAGAACAATATACAAGATAAGTCCTTAGTGTCAGACATAATAGTGGAGATGACTATATTGACCTATAGAACAATATACAAGATAAGTCTATAGGCAACAATAAGTATGAATAATAACAAAAGTCACTATGTAACTCACCCTTAGTGTCAGACACAATAGTGGAGACAACTAAGAGTGGTTTCTGCTGATGACACCCAAAAGTTGCTAGGTACTGTCAGAGTCAATAGTAGCCTAGTGCAGTTATAAGTGAAAGCGTTGGGCGCACTAAGTAGTGAGGGTTGAGTCCTGGCAGGGTCCCAGAAACACATGTAAGTGAAGGAAAGGTTATTGAAGTTAAAAGAAAGATGCTTAGCACAGCTAAGCACTGGTAACTAGGCCATAAGTGCCTAGGTCGAGTTTGTGTAGTGTCTTGATTAGTCCCGTAGGTGGACTAGCATAAAGTGTACACCCGTAGTTGGTGCCTAATATGTGAGGAGTCAAAGAGGGGCTGTAAACTCTGGTGATTTCCTGGTAATTGTGGTAGCTATGTACAGTTTTTATAGAAAAAGGTAAGAAATCATATGTAAAATGTCGCTAAAGTGCTTTGACAGTGTAAATGAAAAATATAACCTAAAAAGTATTAATGCACCAATGCTGTGTGCTAAGCGGTAGGATCAGTAGCTAAGTATGAAAATGATGCATTTAAGCTGTCTGTCACTTGTTGATTCCTTTAGCCATCGGTTAGTATTCCTTTTCAAGTCCCTATGTTGAACTTAGAGCAAGACTGCTCCAAAACGCGCTAAGGAACATCAGTAAGCGCTAAGAAGCGTTGGTAGGCACTAAGGAGAGTCGGTAGGCGCTAAGGAACGTTGGTAAGCGCTAGAGAACATCGGTAAGTGCTAAGGAGCGTTGGTAAGCGCTAGAGAGTGTCAGTAGGCGCTAAGGAATGTCGGTAAGTGCTAAGGAGTGTTGGTAAGCACTAGAGAGAGTTGGTAGGCGCTAAGGAACGTTGGTAAGCGCTAGGGAGAGTCGGTAGGCACTAAGGAACATCGGTAAGCTCTGGAGAACGTCGGTAAGTGCTAAGGAGCATTAGTAAGCGCTAGAGAGAGTTGGTAGGCGCTAAGGAATGTCAGTAAGCGCTAGAGAACATTGGTAAGTACTAAGGAGCGTTGGTAAGCACTAGAGAGAGTCGGTAGGCGCTAAGGAACGTTGGTAAGCGCTAGAGAGAGTCGCTAAAATGTAGCTTTCTGTGCTGAGTCTGAGTGGAGTCTCATCACTGCTTCAGATGAAAAGTGACAAAAACAAAATAAGGTTTGATGTAAAATAGTAAGAAAAACATATCACCATACAGTGGCAACATAAGAAAGTAACAAAAGAAAAAAAATGAAAATACCGCATAAGGTAAGAAACAATACTTCCAACGTCATCCTGCAAAGTCTTAATCTAACAGATTTGGTAGTTTGGTGGAAGTGGATGAGTTTGGCAGCATGTTGAGTGAGGAAGGCTTGAGTGAGTTGCACCTGCATTTCTAGATGGAGCAGGCAGGTCCAGGCTTCCTTGCTGCCACCTCTGGGTGTTGCACCCAGCTCATCTGCTCCGGAGGGCCAGCTTGGCCCCCATACTGTCCCCTCTGGGGTTGTACCCCAGCTCCTGATACTTGAGGAGGTGGAAATCCACCTCCCACCAGTGGAGTCAGATACCTGACTCCCATCGCCTGCGTGGGGTACCCCCCCGCTGCTGCCTGATATTGCGGCGAGTAGCCCGCTGCCACATTCAAGTATTGTGGGTACCCCACATTTTGACCTGGTTGGCCCCATTGAGGGACCTGTTGCTGCTGCTGCTGTGGGGCCATCACCCCCTGCCCCCCCTCCTTCGGTCGTTGGTATGCCTGACAACATCTGGGTAACTGTGTACTGTTGCTGCTGCTGCTGGTGCTTGTGCTGCTGGTCAGTATCCATAGGTGTACTGTCCTGGGAAAAAAAAAAAAAACTTGAGACAAGCGCTTGTCTCAGCCACCTGCTGACCAACCCAGCACAGCCATGATCAATGTCCCAATCGGTCAGGCGCCATCACCCCCTGCCCCCTCTCCTTCAGTTGTCGGTATGCCTGACAACATCTGGGTAACTGTGTACTGTTGCTGCTGCTGCTGCTGCTTGTGCTGCTGGTCAGTATCCATAGGTGTACTGTCCTGGGAAAAAAAAAAAACTTGAGACAGGCGCTCGTCTCAGCCACCTGCTGACCAACCCAGCACAGCCATGATCAATGTCCCGATTGGTCAGGCGCCTGAGCGCCTACCCAGCTGACTTGGGCGCTAAGCCCCTTTAAGCTCCAGGTAGTGATCCAGCGCCACCAGCTTGTCACAGTGGGGATGGGGCTCCCACGTAGTGTCCCCCAGGGACCACCGCACCTCAAACTCGAGCGAATCCCGCTCAGTCCACCGGTGGCCGATGATACTCTCAACGAACCATTTGTCGTCGTCTCTGGCCCCAAAGTCATACGGGCCCGGTGTCGCCCTATTAGGAAATAACATGTCATCCAACGCCACATATGGTTGCAACAGCGATACAAGAAATTTCGGAACAATACACTGTTTCTGGAGTGCTTGGGGTAACTCCAAGACATAGTTTGATGTGCGTGGCTCCGTGCTCATAACACAGTATGGGCCCACCCATTTCGGGCACAGCTTGCTAGCTCTGCCCTTTGGCAGCTTCAAATTGTGCGTGGGCAAATACACCAACACGCTCACCGGTAACAACGGTTTGTCCCGTTGACGCGTATTTGTGCCCTTTGCCTGAAAGACGCAAGCCTTGATAATTGCGTCATGTGCCCTGGCCAAATTCTCCAGAGCCTGGCTGACAAAGGCCTCCACCCCTTTGTGCGCCACCACATCGGTGCATATCTCCTGCATCATGGAGGGCATATACCCTCCGTTGAGCTCAAACGGTGCATACCCCGTTGTCTCAGATACGCTTGCGTTTATGGCGAACTCAGTGAGTGGACACCACTCCACCCAGTTCCGCTGGTCTGGGCAGACCACCGCCCTTAGTATCTGTCCAATACTGCAGTTTGCCCGCTCAGTCTGGCCATCAGTCTGCAGGTGGAATGACGTCGACATTAGAAGTTGTGCTCCTAACATTTTGTGGAGCTCTCTCCACCACTGGGACGTGAACTTCAAGTCCCTATCGCTAACAATCGTACTTGGCAGCCCGTGCAACTGCACAATCTCGTGGAAATATATCCACAACAGCTCTTTCGCTGTCATAGTGGTATGCACTGGTATTAGGTGCACCATGCTGGTCATCCTGCATATTACTACCCAAAGGTAATCAAACCCCTTGGACTCGGGAAACGGACCAACAAAGTCCATCCCAATCGAATCCCATGGTTTGACCGGGATGGGCAGCTGGTGCAGCTTACCCGCTGGCAGCAGGTTGGGAAATTTCGCCCTCTGACATGCCTTGCACATTGCACAGAACTTTGCGACGTCTTGGCCCATACAGGGCCACCAATACCACCTCTGTATATATCCCAGCGTTTGGGTCACCCCGAAGTAACCCACGACCGTGTGCGCCTGGTCCAGTATGCGGGTAACCAACCCGCAATCATGTGGGATACACGACACCTGTACTCTGTAATGGTTGTCCGTCCGCACCACTCCACTAGGGTCGTGCGTAAACCGGGGATGATCACTCGGGCACGCCAATATCTCAGCAAACACGGGGTTGTCCGGGTACCCTCCCAGCACCCGCTGACAAAACTCGTCAGACCTGACTGTGTCAGGTTCCACCTTGGGAACTCCGCCCTCCAGCACCTGTGCCAGGGTCAAGTCTGCCCCCAGACGCCCTTCTCCGTCTGTGGGGGTCACCGGCTGCCTCAGCAGTTCTGCCTCAAGCTCCCGATCCTCGCGTCGCTTGCGGAGACAGCTACTACGCCGTTGTTCCCCATCTCTCATGGCCCGGACTTCAAGGACATGCTCCTTTATCTCATGATACCTATGCAAGGGCAGATCCTCCCCTTTTGGGTCGATGCGACAGTCCGCCTGAACATACTCATGAGGCTCATGTACCTCATCAGCCCTGTCGCTCTCGAAGTGCCGCGACAAGCAGTCCACGACTTTATTCAATTCACCCTTGACATACATAATGTCATATTGATACCTCGACATGTAGTCGACCCACCGCCGCTGATGCGGCGACAATGTCACCTGAGTCTTAAAGAACTCTAGTGCCTTGTGGTCCGTAATAATATGGATGGGGTACCCCATCAATTTGTCTTCCCACTTGAGCAGTGCCTCAAGTATTGTGAGCGTTTCCAGCTCATGCACAGCATAGTTCTGCTGTGCCGTCGTAAACTTTTTTGACATAAACTCCGCCAGCCTGCACGTTTGCCAGGTACTTCCCTGTCCATACATGGCCCCAACCCCCGTCTTGGACGCATCACATATGAGCCATATAGGCTCATCGCGTCGAGGGTCAATAGGCCGGATAACCAGCGTCTTTGAGCATATATGCTTCACCATTTCGAAGCATTGCTGATGAATTGGTCTCCAGTTGAACAGAGACCCATTTTGAGTCATGGCCATTAATGGCCCTGTATACGCTGTTACATCAGGCAAGAAGCTTGATATATAGTTGACCAGCCCAACAAACCGCTGAATGTCGGTATAAGTGCGTGGCATGCGCCACTCCCAAATACGATCAAGCTTACCCTGATCCGGGTGAATACCCCTTTCGTCAATGACATGCCCCAAGCAATCCATGCTCTCCGTGTATAGCTCACACTTTTTCCATTTCAAGTAAAGCTTGAACTGTCGCAGTCGTTCAAACACAACTCTGAGGTGCTGCTCATGCTCCTCCATTGTGTCTGAAAAGACAAATATATCATCTAAATAGACATGCATAAAGTGACTGATTACGTCTCGGAAAATAGAGGTCATCAACCTCTGAAACGTTGCTGGGGCGTTGCAATCCCCAATCTGCATGATATTACTGGTGAATGTACCCATTATTGACGCGAACACCGTTTTGGGTACATCCTCAGTGCGTATATGCACTTGCTCATAAGCATCAGTCAAGTCTATCTTTGAGCGATACCTCGCTCGTGCCACATCCTCCTGGATCACCTCCTGGTCAGGCAGGGGGGTTACATCCTTAATGGTATTGTCATTGTGCTGCCGCGCATCCAGGGCCGTATGGAGAGTTCTGTCCTTTTTTGGTATACATAGCAGCGGAGCAGCTTGCGCCGTTGTACATGAAGTCCACCATTGTGCGTCCAGGTACCAGTTCATCTTATCCCATAACTGCTCCTGCAGCGCGCGCGGACAGCGCGGCAAGTGGTACTTATACTGCTTATGTTCGTCAATGAGATTGATCTCATGGTTCACCTCACGCCACGGAGGGAGCTCCTCCTTAGTCCCATTGACCATATCCACGAACTCCTCCTGCCACTGCCGCTGGAGCCACGGAATATCACTCTTGTGAAGGCTATCCACCTTCCTTTTTCCTTTATCGCGAAAGGGTGGCAGTACCTCCACTGTATTGCTCACAGGGCGCTCCGGTGTCCGAAATCGCTCTTGAATGGCCAGGACCCATTCCACCGCATTGTCCGGTACATGCAGCCAATACGGGGGCTGGCCATGGTTGACCCGTCGTGCCCTGAGGGTCATGCCCCTTCGGTGTACTGTAAATGCCCGAGAAACCTCAGCAGGTTTGGGCTGGCGATAAGTATCGCTCGCTGGCCGCCACCTATGCACATTTCGCGCCATGGTGGAAGCTACCACCTCATTCCATTCCCTAGGCATACAAGGGTCAAACGCCCAGTCACACTCGGGCAATGGTACAGGTCGGTCCCACACAGCTTGTGTGTCCTCCATGCGTAAGGCCAACACTGCCTCATCCCCACTGGTCAAGCTTTCGAACTTGACGCAAGATGTGGTCGGGGGGCAGGCGTCCTGTGACGCCCTGTCCCCGCTCTTTGGCTTGCCTGAATTAGTCGCCCAAGGCGGCCCATCGCCTCGATCCCTCCTTTCCGCGTGCGCGGTTCTAATAGGATGCTTCTGCGTTCCTGCTACTTCCATGGAGGCCTGATACTCCTCCTCGCTCATCAACACCGCCTGGTGATCACCAGGTAGCCCTGGCAGGCACTGGTCTACCTCATCCACCTCCTCCACCGTTGGTTGCTCCCGACGGCCAAGTCACGGCGCATCCTTGCGCTTCTCCATGGTTCGGTGGCGTTGCACACGGCCATCCGTGTCATCGACTGCAATACGTTCAGCTAGGATAGCAATCCCATTGATGAGGACTTGGCAGTGCTCGAAATCCAGCACAACCTTATTACACCACATGAATGGCGTTCCCAGTATCATGTCGTAGCAATCAAAATTTGCTACATCTACATATTCCCGGCTATGAGACCCTGGGGTCTGAATGTCTATGGTAGTACTGTACTGAATCACCGCCCGACTTCCAACTGTACCCAGCTGCAAAGCAAGGGGGGCCTCCAGCTCTTGTACGGATATCTTGTATACATGGGCAAACTGGGGTGTAATGCCCGACATGGTACTCCCAGAGTCTCACAGTGTCCAGGCCTTATGGCCATTTACTGCCACATAGGACACTAGGCATTCCTTGGCCAACCAGGTGACTGTCGGTCGTCGCATCTTCCCACTGGACTTATGAAGAGTCACTCTCTTCATCCGCACTTCTGATTTGCGTGGCTGCCGGCCACTTGATGGCCAGTCGGTCATGGCTACCAAACACTCTGAGTTGCTGTCGCAACTATAGTAGTCATTGTCATAGACGTCGACAGTGACATACTCCTTGCCTTCGACCATCACTCTATCAGGTTCCTCACCCGATACTTCTGTGTCGGAGCCTCCCTCTTCGGGAGCCTCGTCGCTCACCGACCCTGCGGAGATGTCTCTGTCACTCCCATTAGGTGCGGCCATATGTGCCGCTCATAGGTGCACCCGATTAGGCTCCTTCCAGAGCATATTCATCTTGGTAGGGCACACGCTGGCATAATGTCCAGCTTGGCCACAGGTGTAGCACGCTCCGGGTGCTATGGCAGATGGCCCTGTGCCACCAGGCTTTTTGTCTAAAACACCTTTAGACGGGCGATCTCCCTCCACTACTCGCTCAGGCCGAGGGCGACTGTGCCCTCTCTCTCCTGCCTGCGCTCGTCGTACCACAAACCAGGGGTGGCGATCTTTCTCCATCTCCGATTTCTTGGCCAAGAAGGTACCGATATGCTGCGCTTGCAGTGGCGCTTCTCCTGGTGTAGGACGACAACTCGCTCCACGGTGACTACTACACTGCTTGTAGTGATTGGCCGTTTTGAGCGACTGCTCATACCGTATGGCATACACAACAAACTCTTCCACGTTGTTGACTTCGGGAGATAATCCATCCTCCCAAATCAGGTAGCGTCGCATCTCAGCGGGAATACCATCGAGAAAGGTTTCCAGCATCGTATACCCATCCAGGTATACTGCCATGTTCTGCGCATGATCATTAAGGGTGTCATAGAACCCTTGTACACCAAGTTTCTCGGTGTAGCGTGTGGCCTGGAAGTCTTGCCAAGCGTCTTGCAATGTCAATGGATGTACAAAGCAATTGTACAGCCAAGTCAGTACACCTTTGAATGACTAGTCTTGCTGGGCACAATTTACATGGAGAACAGCTCTCCAAAACCAGCTTTTGGCTTCCCCAGCCAAGAATTCAGGTAGGACAAATATTTGTTCCCGGTCCATACGGTCTCCGCCGTATAAGCACATTGCTAGATGATAGCACACGTCCATCACCCAGTCCTCCAAGTCGCTGAACTTGGATGCTCCGGAATAAATCCGGATATGACGACTGTCTGCTTTGCATAGCTTTACACCGTCTGGCAATCGTAAGTGCACTCCCAGTGTGTCATCAACCACTCAATGCAAGCGGTCATGCATTGCCTCACAATGCATACAAATAGCTTCCCGCTGCCCAGGCACACGTGTCACAAGGTCAGCAGTATGAGAGAGGGATTTCCCTCTAGGTACTACGGTTGATTGCCGTACTATCCGACCCCATGGACCATCGTTTCCACCGTCTTGGGTCGCAAGATCAGGGCACCTGCCCTGATATGTCTTGCACCCTTTGGGCTTCGTGGCGCTAGCCCAATTTGCCCCATCTCCACGATCTTGATCGCATTCTAGGGCAAGATCTGAGTACTCGCGATTGTCCTGCTGAGTAGCAGTATACTGCCGATGCATCTTGTTGACAGGTTTGGTCCCATTGAACACAATGCCCTGGTCATCTATAAGGGAGTATCCCTTCTGTTTGAGGTCACTGTTCCTCATGCGCTGATAGGACACCCAGTCTCTCAGCGTTTCGGCCAGAGGCATGTGAGGTGGTACAGCCACCTCACTCTCCTGTTTGCAGGGTATCCCTGACGTGCTGTCTATTCTGGCACTGTCTGACGGTTCATCGCGCCTTGCAAAGTGAGGTGGAACCTCACGCTTTCCCTGTGCAACAGATGTAATCGTACTACTTACCTTCTCCGGTCGGCGCATCATCTGCACCTGTGTCAGCGCATCCACTAGTTCAGTGCCTACCTCTTGGTTACGGCGCGCTGAGCATTCCTTGGACGTCTGACTCCAGGGGGTCGACACCTCCGACAATCTTGCTGCTTTCCGCTGCAAATACGCCTGCAGTTCCATCAACACGACCCGTAGCATTAACTCCCTATATTCGGTACTGAATACAGGGGGGACCGTATGCCCCTGTCTACCTAAGGCTACTATATGCGCCGACGCATACCGCTCAAGCTGAGCTTGCATTGTATACTTTGGCACTTCTGGGTGTAATTCCCAGAATATGCAAATGCGAATAGTATAAGCGGTTTTCAACCACTGTTCCTCGTGTGCCACTTCATCCTCGGTGGATACCTCAGTCTCACCACCGTGGTCTTCCGGGCCACTATGCCCTGCCTTGCGCGGTTGCACCGGATGGCTATTCTCTGGTACTCCCCCAGGAGGCCCCAGCGCCTCTACTTCCTCAGGCAGCTCCTTGATACGGGCCTCTTGTACTCGTGTACGCCCGGTGTGCCTGGCCACTCTGCCCTCACCCCCCACTCGGTAAGGTGGAGCATAGGAGTCATCCCATGAGCCCCGTCTATAGAAGCGCCTGATGAGCTGGCAGTCCTCCCCACCTGATCTGGCGGTCCTTGTGAGGCTAAGCGGCTAGATCACCGCACCCCACTCTGTACCTGCACAATTGGAGGCGTCAAGCCCCCAGGCATGCGCTCGCGAGTCTGCTGCAATCTCTCGCTGGCTCGCACTTCGTTGCTGGCTGTCCCAATAGAATCAGCTCTCCAATCCTGGTCCCAAGCTCCATCCTGCCCTACCGTTGGTCCTGCTAACTCTCCTTCCTGGTCTCTTGTTGGGTTGTCCAACGCCTGATGGGCTGGTCGCCCATCATCTGTCGTGGGTGTAGGAATAGGGTTGCTCATTGGGAATTCCCTATCTGAAAATTGCATGGTGTGGCTGTGCGCAAAGCTCAGAAGCTGATTGAGTTTAGTCAGATATTCTGACTGTCTGATGTTGGCGGCTAGGCAATAGATCCTAGCTGGAAGATTCAAAAAAATGTAATGGTTGTTACAGTTTGTGAGAGCTCAATTTTCACACTACACTGAATCAGACCAGTCTCGGTCTATTGACAATGTTGTATGAGTACAAAAAAGAAGCTGATTATCTCAGCTGTACATATGTAATATCTAAGTACTAAATATATAATTAAATAATAAAACATAGTGGCGCTCCAGGCGCCACTAAGCTCAACCACGCTACACTTGGTCTAGAAGCCCCCTATAACTGCCAAAATCCATCCAGCTCCTATTTGTTGCTTTCTCACTAGGCTTAAGCACTGACACTTTCTATGTCTCAGCCAGCTACTTCAGAAGCTCTCTCAAATGCCATGGCCTCGACCTGGAGCACAGGCCCAGGTGTGGGGGCAGGCCTCAGAGATGGGGCATGGAATGATGGGGCCCCTGCCCCTTTCTTACTACACGGCCCTGGTGACGTACCCATCCATGGCGCCACCGGGGATGATGCCATACTACCCGGCATGGATGGGAGCCTGGGGCGCAATGCCCCAGCAAGCGGCAGCAGCAGCCACCGGGGGCGCGAGCATGCCTCTACCTCCTGCAGCAGCGGCGCGGCTCGAGGGAGCACAGGCTCCCCCAAGTGCTGCTGCTTGGCAGCAGGACAATGATGAGACGATGGTGGCGCCGCCAGAGGGGCTGTCCCGCCTTTCCCTGAGACAGCAGCTGGAGATGCTGCTGATGGACAAGGAGGCAGAGCCAGCACATGGTACGTCGACCACGCATCGGAGCAAGGGAAAAGGGTGGGCAGTAGAGCCCACCCATGGCCAGGATGAGGTCCTGGCCAAGATGTTGCAGCGTCTGGAGACCAACGGGTACAAGGTACCCACGGACGCGTCATTCCTCCATGATGCCGAGGCAGTTGTCCTCATCAGTCAAATGATGGACGACCTCGAGCATGTGCGTGCACAGCGCACTACTGATCTCCTCGCCATGGCTACCGCACGTAAGCGGTAGACTTCTTCTCCGAGTCGGGACCCCGACTCTAGCAAGAGGGCGTGTCGGCAAGGAGTAGCGGACGCGCCCTCCTGCTCAACCGCGTCAAGCGTGTCCACTACAGGCCGGGAGCAGGGCCTAGGCAGAGACATCATACCCTATGATGATGTTGATGCCCCAGCCGGCCCCCGGCTGCTTGAGCGCCTGACATCAGGCGCATCTGAGGTTGCATCATTGCGACCAGAATCCATGGCATCAGCCATGTACCCTGGGGAGCAGGGATCAGTGAGGGTGGAAGTATCCCACCAAGTTGCACGGCCTGCAAAGCCAATGCCCTGGCAAGACCACCGGGGTAAGAAAAAGGAGGGTCAACCCATGGACCTCGTTGTTTTTGACGAGGATGCACCAAAAGGCGCACCACGGGCAACCCTCCCCTTCCTGCCGGCAGCGTTGGTGGAGGGACCCCCTCCATGGTTCCCGAGGAAAGTGTGGGCAATGGACCCACATAGTGATGATGTGCTCTGGGGGAGGATGTCTTCTCCTCCCTCAGATGATGAGTGGTACGAGGAGCCAGAAAAGGCTTGTATGGAGTCCCCGCAGCCGGGAGAGACCGCTGCACAGCGGCATGCATGCAAACAGCGCAATCGGGACCGTCAAGGAAAGATGGACCAACGGCAGAAGGCGCGGGATGAGGTAGAGGCTGCACGCCTCAAGGAATTGAACAGGAGAATACCCGACGCAATCGGCGTCATGATATACCGAGACAAGACGGTCGAGCGTCAAAACTTGTTCTTTGGTGCGGGCCTTGCGCCCCAATTCTATTGGTCCCCAATGACCAATACTGTGTTTGTCGGGCTGGACGCCCACGTGGCCTTAGTCTACGAGGCCAAGAAAAAGGGCAACAGTGCCCAGGTACCCCAAACAAAGGTGTACCAAGTGTCACCCAGGGGATTCCCCTGTAACCCGTGGGAGCTGCAAAGGCTTCATTCACTGGTGAACAACCAGTTCACGCCCCTGCGGGAGCAACAAGCAGGATACCTCCTGCTCAACAAACTCAAATGGGTGGCCCTTAACTGCCACTCCACAACCTGGGACAAGACAATGTCCCTATTATTGGAGGACAAGCGCTATCAGACGATAACAGTGCCGTTCACCAGCAGTGAGGAGTGGAAGGCTGTCCCGCGTTTGATTGTAAAGTCGCGGCTCTATCGCCGCAAAGATATGGGGCGGATTGCCTTTGTGGGCATGAACACCCCCAATCCAAAGCTACCCTTTGCTTTGGACTATTTGGGCTCGTATGCCCTTCTGTACAAGCATCCTGGCATGCCCAACATCTGGACAGAACTGGCGATTGACCGTGCCATGCAGATCCATTGGCGTAGCCTATTCGGCTTTGCCTTGGCACGAGTTCTTTGCTCCCACCGTCCTTCAAAGACGGCAGTCCACTGTCACCTGGCGTATGTTTTTGCTCAGCCAGGGCTGTACCGCAAGGCCATCGCGGAGTGTGAGGAGGTGACTGAGCAAAAATTTGAGCCCTTCCCCTCCAACGTGACAGACCTGGAGACACACCAGGTCGATATCCCAGAGGAATCTTCCTCCTCGTTTACCATTACAGACGCTCTACGCGTCCTGATTCACAACCACATTCCGGTCAGCTGAGTTGACCATGCATACACCTATGGGATCACCTACTTGGCCCATATATTCTTTGCAGACCATCGTCTGCAATATGAGGCGGTGGCCGTGGACAACTCACAGCGCCACCGTCTTGAGGAATTGGGGACTCCCCCATCGATTGCAGAGTGGGACGGGTGGCAAGATGCCACCAACAGAGACCGTTACCGGTTGATGCTGCAACAGCAGACTACCGACGTATCTTCTGTGATGCATTCCGTAATGGAATGTTTTTGAGTATTGGGCAGGACCCCCATGCTCATGACCTGTGGACATGTGACTATGCGTCCACCGTAGCACCTCCCAGTGGCCTGGAGGAATCCTATGCCAAGCCCCTGGCACAGGAGGGGCCCCCCGAGGAGGAACTCCTCAATTTTAATGAGGCTGGACCCTTGGGCACACGCTATGTGCCCACCGCTGAGGAGGAACTCCTCGATTATGACATGGACAATGTGACGGCAGATCCTTTCTTGGGAGCAGAGGAGTCGCCGATTGCCCCCATGCCTGATCTACTGATGGCGTGACCGTCTTATGTATAGACCGCAATGCGGTCGAACAAGTCTAAGAATCCCTCTGCTGCAGCATGGCACATCAGCATGAGTGGTGGAGGCACAAAAACAACTATACAGTACTTCCCAGAGGGTGTGGGAGCATCCTAGAGATCTCTGGAGATCCCTGGAGAACTCTGGGGTTCTAAAAAAGGAAGTCCCCTGACAAACACTCAAACACAATTGCTATAGTGTACATCCTGTGGCAGTTATGAATGAAAACACAATCAACAGCATGAATATGCAGTGCACTTTGATAGATAGCAGTG
>QLOM01001021.1:0-19207 GCA_003313785.1 Termitomyces sp. MG148
TCTTACCTCAGTGGCTGGATCACTGCGTTCTGCGTATGGGGCGACAAAGGACACTGGCAGGGTGACGGAACTGCGACAAAATGGATCAAAGGCGGCGGTTTTCCTATCATTGATACCGAATGCATCCCGTCGGGCTATCTTCATGCTCCTTTGAAAATCGACGATAATGGTGTCAAGCACGAATGCGTTCTGTACGCTGGTCATGGAAGCTACGTTGGAATCTTTGGTCAGCAGACCCCAAATGTGATCGATACCATTCAACCTCGTCTCAGTTGGGCTCTTTACGAGACAAAAAACAGGGATGATGATATATAAACCAAGCGAAGATACATAGATGTTTTATGTGACTGGCTTGATAATGTCAGAAGCCACATCCGATTGGGAAACCCCTTTCTGAATAAAAGTGCTTGCGAGAACAGACACGAACTGGTCAAACTGGGCGCGTGTAATGTTCAAATCTTTGTGCGATTCGTGCATAGATTTGCTAACAACACTGACCCCTTGGGTAAATGTTAGACCTGTTAAGGAGCAACAAATCCGAGCAAGTTAGAGAATTGTAAATCGCGACTGGTTTATAGAGCAGGAATCAAGCGATGTTCAGATTGTTGCGCAGGAAACGGGAAAACAGGAGCTAGAATTTGCGCTTGATAAACTTGGTTTTGATCAGTTAGTGGCTTCTATTGGCCAATGATTATGTTTTTGCAATGGAGAACTATCCGCATGAAAATGATCAGCAGATATAACACCACAATGAGGGTAGCCATTTCGTGTTCAAGGACGCCATGATCAACTTGAGAAGTAATCTTTGATTTTTTTTTTGTACAATTGGTTCTCTAACACCTCTACGCATACAAAAAGATAAAATTGAAACAAGTTGAAACTGTTATTGAGAACATCAGCATAGATGCAGACCAACCAGTAAAGGTCCTCTTCCTTGTTTTGAATGTCATCGGCTGTATTCTCGCCACTCACTTGAAGCTTTGTCCAACCAACATGATGAACGCAAGTCACTTCGGCCGCATGATTAACACGGTCTGGGCAACAATTGGAAGATGTTGAACGTGATGCTATGGGCCGTTGCAATGCACGACATGTCCGAGATCTAGGTTTCAATCATCATAAAAAGAATATAGATTGTCTATTATATAACGACAACAGAAAGAAAAACAACTACAAGACAGGGAAAAAAGGCAGAGATGGTTACTATGTAAACTAAATTGTCCAAAAGGCGGCCCCGCCGCGACCCAATCCCAGATCCCAGATCCCAAATTCCTAATTCCTATATCCATGTTCACCATTCCCATTCCCAACTGAGCTCGAAATCGAGGAAGAAGAAGAAAAAAGAGCCAAATCACCAGCTTCCCCGACACTCCTCCGGCTCCGGAGACGAAGACGAATTCATTTGCAGGACCCGGTCCTTCGTCAAATTCGCATTTTTCGTGTCCGAATCCACCGCACCCTCGCCGTCGCTTTCCTCGTTCAGCCCGCTCTTGGGTGCAAGGGACACATGCGTCTGCCACGGCACCTGCATCGTCGCCCTGTGCAAGCTCGAATGCCGACGAAGACGGGGGCGTACACTTGCTTTCTGCTTCTGCTTCTGCGCCGAGTCCTCCGTGTGCGCCTCCTCTGCGCCCACGCTCCCGTTCACGTGCTTCTCCGTCTGCGGAAACAACATCGTCGTTTGATTTCTCTGCCCCTGCGTGGTCCAGAGTCGCGCTCTTCCACTCGACTTTCGTCTCGGTCTCAATTGAACCGTCCAAAAGCCCCCGTTCCAGTTCTCGGTCCCGGTCCCCACCCTTGTACATCTCCCCCTTTTTCCCTTCATCTCTTTAACTGCGGCATTGAGGGCGTGAGCGGGAGACTCATGGGCGTGACTTGGTGCTGAGGTTGGTGAACGTGCATCGATTTGTTGTTCGTGACGCGAAGAGGGGTGATTGCGGGTGGTGGAGGGGTGAGAATCCGAGGATTCCGTGCGGGGAGTGTGGGTGCGTGAAAGACGTTACGCGCGGCGGTGGAGGCAGTGTTGGAAATCGGTGTTTTTGGATGTGTCTTTGTAGGTTGAGCGTGAGAGGAGGCGGGATAGTGCTGCTGGTGTTGTTGTTGTGGTTGGCGGTCGTAGTCGTGGTCGTCGTGAGCTCGCAGTTACGAAACCGACCGATCCTCCCTTGTCGCAGAAAGCCGTCTGAGCGGGAGGTGCACGCTGTCATTCGAGCTTGCCGACGTCGAAGTGGATACCGAGCCCAAAGAAGATGAAGACATTATCGACGGGGGCTTTGTCGATGAGATTGATGTCTGGACGCACTAGGTGCCGGTGCAGACATCGTCGACGCTCCGATGTCCAACACCGAAGACGACTTCAAGAGCTCGCCTTCTCTAGACTTTTCCGGCGATGGTTGGGACCAGACATCTAATGGAGCAGGAGAACTCGAGGTCGAAGCAGAAGATGTCCCAAGCCCGAGGTGGGGGATTGTTAACGGTTTGTTGGGTGATCGAGTCAGTGATGTTAACGATAGTACTTATTCTATATTAGGCACATATAGTAGACTCTTGAAAACTCATTTAAACTCCGTGAGTATGGGTCTGATTGCTTTCCTTCGACTTGGAGGATACTCGTCTCGCCTCCTAAGAATTAACACTTCAGTGTTGTATCACACTTCTGCTATGATGCCTTCTCGTTTCGTTCCTTCAAGGCTTGATGTAATTGAAGATGTCGAAGAATATCATCCAGGTGGATATCACCCGATATCCGTTGGTGATGAGTTTGACCAAGGTCGCTTCAGGATCCTTCATAAACTCGGATTTGGAGGCTCTTCCACTGTTTGGCTGGCGCGCGACCAGCGAGAAGGTAAACACCATGGGAGTATCGTCACCCTCAAGGCCATGCGCGCCGATCTTTCCTCATCCCAGTCCCCAAGCGAGATCCCCGAACTGGCCATTCCTCAAAAACTCAGAGCATCTCTCCCTGCCTCTGAGTCTGCTGACTTCCAGACTGTCATTCACCACTTCTTCGTCCAAGGCCCGAACGGTTCCCATTTATTCCTCATATTCCCTCTTGCTGGCCCGAATATCATTGCTATGTCTGACTCTCCCGGGCGAGTTGCTGGTAGTCGACGGTTGCGTGCAGACTTGGCTAGGAAAGTTTCCAAACATTTAGTGACAGCGGTACATCACATGCACAACGTGGGTGTTGTTCATGGAGGTCGGCCATCTTCCCTCTTTTCTTAAAGATGTTAGTTAACCGACAGGCCAGACCTGACCACATCGAATGTCATGTTTGGCCTATCTCCCCGCGTACTTGAGTGGTCGGACACGGAAGTATACCTCCATCTGGGTCATCCCGAGACGGAAGAAGTCAGAACTCGTGATGGACAACCACCTGGCCTTCACGTACCAGCCGTGCTCGTCGCCCCCATCCAGAATTCCAAAATTTCAGACGCATCGCTTCTTCAAGAAAAAATCACTCTATGTGATTTTGGCCAGTCCTACCTCGCCGCCTCTCCGTCGCCGTCCTATGTACCGGGGACGTTACTCAACTACCAGTCGCCGGAGGGGCGCTTTGAGGGGCACGTAGGCTTTGAGGCGGACATCTGGTCGCTTGCATGTGCGATTTTCGAAATCCGCGCGGGGTTCCCTCTCTTCGAACCGATTTTGGGCAGTGACGTCGATATACTCAGGCAGATGGTCGAGACCCTGGGACGACTACCTGATCCTTGGTGGGGTACTTTTGAACACCGTTCACTGTGGTTCGAGGAGGATGGGCAGCCAAAGACCGAGCAGGACCAAGAACGCGCTGGCGTGCTCCTGACAGCTCACGCAACATCCATCAGGACGAAGTTGCTCGGCATAGGTGTGCAGGATGCTCTGCCGTTTGGACATGACGATGATGGTCCGATGATGGAGAAGCATGGGATGAGACTGTCTGGTGTAGAAGTTGAACTGTTGACCGATCTTTTGGGGAAGATGTTGAAATATAGACCGGAGGAGAGGATTTCTATACAAGATGTCATTCGGCACCCATGGTTCACGCTGTGAGGTTTTCTTATCAATGCTCTTTGCTCATTTCCTGCCATTTGCTGCTCTTGCGACGTCAAGCGTAAACTTCTGGTGACTAGCCAGGTGATAAGGCCAGATTTTTCCTATCAATGCTCTTTGCTCATTTCCTGCCATTTGCTGCTCTTGCGACGTCCTGAAATGTATTTCCCAAAGGTTCAAGCGTAATATTCTGATGACTAGCAAGGTGATAAGATCTGGCCTTAATGTATGTATGTATATACTGCACCAACCACATATTCCTTGACTCAAAGATGATTGTAGATCCGAGGACCTTCAGACAACAATACACCAAAACCTTCCATTCTCCAACCCTCGATTACCAGTTACTTGTTGTTTCATGCTTGCCATCAGGACAATGCTCCCTGTGACACGATCGTTTGTGGTGGATGTCGAAAATGCGGGGAGGATCCAGTCGCAGATCTCGGGATCCGTTACATTGTCTTTTATTCGAGAAAGGAAGGCTTCGGAAAGGATTGTTTCATAATCGGCGGTTTTGAGTGTACCCAACGCTTCCACTTTGAGATGCTTTTGCCCTTCATGAGCAACAAAATGGTGACGCACATCCTCAACATTGCCAGTGACAAAAAGACCGAATTGAACAGCAATAGCCAGCCATACATCGTCTGGGCGCAGGATCAGGTTGTGATGATTATTGTATGCAGTCACAACTGCGTCAACGAAACCATTGTCTTTACAAAACTGCGCTTGAGCTTTGGGGATGGGATCGGATGCACGAATAGGATTATTGGAAAGGACGCCCTGCTCGCAGCTCGAAACGTATCCGATGAAAGGAGTAGAATCCAGAGCACCACCTCTGGTGCATAACTGTTGAGGCTTAACGTCGCTGACTTTGAAAGTTGTCATGATATGTAAATGCTTGAAGGTGAGACTCAAATGACACAAACGCACACCGACCACCACTTTATACTATCTCCCACCGTCATTCCGGCCACTTTAAGGGTCTTACCAGCATTCCGTCTGTCATGCTTTGTCAGCCACCTTCAGTGGCATTTCAGACTCCGCTGTAACCATTACGACAGTGTCCTACAAAGTAGCATGTCCCTCCCTCAAGAATTTTGAAGCACTGCTGCAGCAGCAGCGACAAAGTGTGACACAGCTCAACCTCCTTCCAAAAATAGACATCTGGCAATAATAAGGCAATAGCTCAGGTTTGCACTGAACAATGTCATTGATCCAAGTTGTAGAAGCAACTAAACATAAGTTATAGCTTTGATCTATAATATATAAGTGCAATCATTTAATTTAGAGCAGATATCCTCAAATCTAGCTCAGACAATGGAATGATAGTAAGATCTGAAAGTGGCCGGAATGACAGTGGAGAATAGTACTGAGCAGATTTCAAATCTGACACATGATCTGTGCACAGACTTGGCATAAAAGAGGATTCCAAGGGTAGGAAGCTTTTTCAGAGCCTCTGCGCAATCATATGTGGTCACCACCTGTGCTCCCCACATGTGGACCTAGAGCCATTCTTGGCATGGTGCCAAATTGGCAGATGCTGTGCTGAGGACAGTAGGGCTTGTGAGTCTCACATGTTTCCATGCTGTTTGTCACACACTCTCACATCAATCACCCTAGCACAGGCACAATGTCACTGTCAGGGGACTCCTCATCTCTCTCTTCTTTCACTCTTTATTCCTTCATTCTTCCTCTATTTATTTCCTTATTTCTGCTGTCACTCTTTTACCTTACTGCTTCTATTCTTTCAACACTATCTATTAGTACTATTCTCAGCCCTTGAGGTGCTCTGGTTCTTTAGTTATCATTCAGACAAGTGTAGCCAATGCTTCCAGAGGCTTAGTCATTGTGAGGCTAGCCTCACAATTATCACATGAGACATGTGCATGACCTCTGGCAATGGCAATTTCCAAGTTTTTGATGATTTTCTCTTTTTTAGATTATAAAATTTATTGTGGCTTTTGTCATGCTGCACACTTCTAGAGCCTTGGAAGCGTTACTCCTGGCATAGAGAATCCCTAGACTTGTTCTTTTTGGATTTTCCTCTGCTAGGTGAGTAGGTATGGTTGTATTATCCATATATGAATTTCCCTCTGCCAGCTGTGTGACTGAGCCATAGCCTCCAGAGGTCGCCCTTACAGCAGAACAAGTCTCTACATTTTGGTCTGGGAGCCCCCTTTAGCCCGCTTGAGCCCTCTCTTGCTCTTTTAGGTCACTCCCCCATCTCTGCTTCTCTGTTGCTTCTATGATCCAACCAGCCCCCTCAGGTGCTCCCTTGGATGCTTCTGCTCCTCAGGATGATGCCTGGGGTTGCTTGCTTGCTCTAGAGACTCAAGTGCAGACCACTCAAGCTTCCTTCACCCTCCACACCACCAAACTTGCTGGATTATATCAGGTCACAGACACTATCTCTCATTCTCTTCAGGCCTTCTTAGAACGCCTCCCTCTCCCTTCTATTCCTCTCCAGGCACCTCCAATTAGGGCTGACACTCCTCCAGTCCCTTGCTCTGGGGCCTTCTCCCCTGTTCATGCCAATATTCCTTGTTCAGCACTCCCAGATGCGTTCAATGGTGACCAAGCCATGGGCAAGCGATTTCTGCAGTCATGTATTACCTATCTTCAGCTCAGCGGTGAAGCCTTTTCTTTTGATGCTCTCAAGATTGTCTGGGTTCTTTTCTACATGAAGTCTGGACAAGCTTTGACATATGCGCTACAAGTTTTTTGACATCTTGGAGGAGTAGAGAGCTTTGGAAGCTGAGATCAGTTCAAGAAGGAGTTTTGAACTGAGTTTTTTCCCTTGGACCCTGCTAAGGTGGCAGCCTTTACTCTCCAAGACCCTCATTGATACGGACAGGGGAAGTGGACCCTAGATGAGTACATTGACTCTTTCCGAGCTTTTGTTGAGCAGGCCTGCTATTCGGATAGTCTTCAGCTCTGTCTCACCTTCCAAGATGGCCTCCTCCCCTCTCTCATGAATTGGATCAACAGTATGGCCAAAGGACTGTTACAGTTGTGTGTACCAAAAGTAGCAGACTGAGAACACTGAGGAGACTTATCAACCAGATTACAACTGAATGAACTGGATGTTCCCGTGTTCAGTAGATTAGACTAAAGAATACAATGTACTACGTACCTGGATGTTCCTGTGTTCAGTAGATTAGACTAAAGAATACAATACACTACGTACCTGGATGTTCCCGTGTTCAGTAGATTAGACTAAAGAATACAAAAACATCCAGGAGTGAAAAAATAATGAACAACTGATCACGTGTACTCTGATGAGTGGGTGTTTCTGCATAGGGGCTCAACACTCCCACCTGCAGAGCACCTACACTGTCATTGGAGATCAGTTCTAGAAAACTCCTCAACAATGCCCATTATCCGGCAAAGCTTATCAACCGCAATGTGCTTCAATGGCTTGGTGAGGAGGTTGGCCGCCATGTCCTCGGAAGGAATATAGACGGGGCATAATTTGCCATCTTTGACAGCTTGTTGCAACCAAAACCAATGTTGATCGAGGTGTTTGAGACAGCCCATGTGTTCCGGCTGTTTTGAGACCAATATAGCAGACTAATTGTTGATGTTGAGGACTAAAGGAGCAGACTGTGGTGCACCAATGTTGGCAAGGAAGTTACAAAGCCAGCAGAGTTCACGACCAGTCTCGCTAACAGCGACAAGCTTAGCCTCAGTAGTGGATAAAGCAACGATGGACTGGAGTTTTGACATCCAACTCACTGCGCCACCTGAGACTAGCAAAAGCGAACCCAAAGTCGATCGGCCATTGTCCAGATTGCCACTATGGTCAGCATCAGTGTAGGCAACAAAGGGAGGAGACAAAGCATTAGCAGAATACTCAATTTTGTAATCTAGAGTACCCCTGATATAGCGCATGAGGTGTTTGACTGCCTTCCAATGTTTAGGTCCAGCACAGGAGTTGAACCTACATAAGAGGCCAACAGTGAAAGCAATGTCAGGCCGAGTGCACATGGCTAGGTAGAGCAAAGCGCCAGTTGCCTGTATGTATGGTACAGACTGCATTTCTTCAATTTCATTAGGCATTGAGGGCACATCGGCCTTAGACAGCTTGACGCTGGAGTCAAGGAGTGTGGTGACGGCTTTAGAATCAAGCATATTGAATCGGGAGAGGACCTCAATTGCATAGGACTTCTGGTTGATCCAGAACTTGCGGTTAGCATGGTCATGAGTGACAACCACCCATAAAAGGGCTGTGGTGGGACCAAGGTATCGTAGCTTGAAATGCTTGCGGAGCTTAGCAATTGTTTTGAAGATAGCTGGATGCGATTTGGATGCTAGCATCATGTTGTTGACATGCACCGGAACAATGATTTGTACCTGATCTCTGAGGTAAACGTAGACGCATGGATCAGAAGTGATTCAAGTGAAGCCCAGCTGCAGGAAAACCTTGTGCATATACTTGTGCCAAAGGTTTGCACTCTGCTTAAGGCCATAGATGCTTTTTTCCAACTTGGCACAAGGTGGCCCATTGCCAGGCTTATGCTCAACACCTGGTGGCACGTCCTCAGGACATCCTTCTGGGAATTTCATATAGAGTTTGGCATCTACTATGCCATGGAGGAAGGCTGAAGAGATATCAACTGACTCAAGGTGCATGTCCTTGGATGCTGCAAGAGCTAAGATAGTCCGTACAGCAGCCCACCATGCAGTTGGCGCAAATGTCTCATCAAAATCAACTCCAGGTCTCTGGCTGAAACCTTACGCAACGACACGAGCCTTGAATTGTTTGATGGCACCATCAGGAAGGTGCTTAACCTTGAAAACCCAATGGGAACCAATTGTTCAACAACCAGGAGGAAGGTATATGGCACACCAGGTTCCATTGTTCTTCAAGGCATTCATCTCTTCGCACATGGCCTTGTGCTATTCAGCTGCATCGTCACTTGCCATAGCCTCTTTGTAGGACCGTGGATTTGTATCGTGAACACCTGCCTTGCAGGCAATGGCACAATTTGCACAGAATGCGGTGTAGCCTCCAAGGTCTGTGCCATACTCTGCAAACGTGCGTCCTGCCATGACCAGAGCATCAGTGGAGTCACTGTTAAGAACAAGCACCACTTCCTGTTCCCCTAATCCATCAGCCTCACCAACATCAACTGTCACGACCCACCCCCAGGCCTGAGCCCCGGGCCCGGGACCACACCACACACCCCGGCAAACACCCCTCGCACGACCTCGACTCGGGACAAACTCCACGAACACCCAATACGGCCATCACGTCATAACCCGGTCGACCCTGACGTTCCCCTGGGCACCCCACGGACACTACCGGCGACCCCCGGGGATTCCCGGCGCGACAGCATGGCGACCCACACAACACCCGGCGCATCACGCATCATTTGACGCATCATGCATGATCGCTTCATGCCACGCATCACGCCGCGCATCATGCATCGCCCTGCGCATCAACCCACGCATCATGCATCGCCCCGTGCATCAACCCACGCATCATGCTTCGTCCCGCATCAACTCCCGCATCATGCCTCAGCGCGTCCTCTCATCGCGCCACGTCCTTCCTCACGCGGCGCCACTGCGACTCCCAAAGCAACGGCGCCACTCCCATCCGACACCCGCATTTTTCCTTTGTCCCCCTAGGTGCTCCGGGACGCCACCAGAGCCCCGGAGCAGCCCCCAGACCCAGAACCGGGACCCCGGACCTGCCTCGTCACGTAGTCAGTATATAAGCCCTCCCGTAGCACTAAGTACGGTAGTCTTGATATTGCCCATACTCTCCAGTTTTTCTCTCGTATCACTCCGGCCTCGTAACTTCGCCTCGTACTCGTCTCTCTTCTATCGTCTCGTACTCGTCTCCATTTCTATAGTCCGCATCCGTCTCTACTCTCTCGTCTCATATCTGTCCATTGTCTCTATCTACTCTCTTAATTCCATCTCCTTTGCTCGTCCGTTTCTTTCCTCCGTCCTCGTCTCTGTCTCAAGTTTCTCCTTCCCTTCCCTTCTCGTATTCCGGTCTCTTATTTTCTCCGGTCCGCATTCTCCACTCCTCTGAGTTCGGTCCCGCACCTGTCAAACTCTAAGTTGCCTATTCGCCTATCAGCCCCCTGATTTCCCCAGATAGTTCGCTGCCGGCACGCCACTCATTGCGCCGTCTAACCGAACTTCCCCCAGTAGAACTTTCCCGTCCGGCGCTCGCCCCTTGCTCGCGCCAACCCTGGGACACTTCGTCTGATCTCCCCATGCCCCCGGCGCACGTCACCTCCTCCCGGCGCCTTCCCCCGGTCCTCTCGGAACCCTGGCGTGTCCGTAGCTGTCCGAGTCCACTTGGTAAGGCCTCGCCCAGAATTGCTGAGCCCCCGGGTCAGCGGAACCTGACATCAACGTCCCACAAATTGTCCTGGAGAGGTGCCTCAGAACATGGTGAGGATGGAGGTGCAGGGGGAGGGTCATGGTGCAGGGGTGATTCATGATCAGCTTGTTGCTGAACCGCATCATAGTAGTCAGCATCACGCTCTCAGGCTGGAAATTGCATCCGCTGGCTAGGATCACGAGGTGGTGGTGGGGCCTTTGGTTCTCAGGGTGCGCAAAGAATAGGTACAGGATGTGGATCAACTCCCACTGTTCCTCCAAGGACTCCCACCGTTCCTTGCAGCTCCTTGTCATCTATCGGAGTGAGAGGCTCATCAGGGTAGGTGATGTCAATGGCTGTAGGAATGGCTGTAGGGTCAGTGTTGATCATGGGACTGGTGGGTCACATTGGTTCAGCATTGTTTGAGGGACTGGCAGGGTCAGACGAGTCATAAGGCTCACAGTCAGGCAAGTCATCAAATGCAGTCACTGGTGGTGCCAGGAGCAAATCAGTAAGTGATAAACCAGGGAAACGGGTCTCATCAAATATTACGTCTCGTGATATGACTATTTTGCCCATACATGGGACATAGACTTTACATCCAACATGATTGCTTGGATATCCAATGAAAATTCCAGCAAGTGTATGTCCCTGCAGGCCACGCCTTTTATCTTTGCCTACCAGAGCATAGGCAGCACAGCCAAGTACATGCAGATGCCCGACACGTGGTTTCACACCCTTGTAAGCCTCAAAGGGGGTCATATTACCTGGGAGTGCTGATGTTGGTGAGCAATTGTGAACATGCTGATACACATTGAGTGCATGTGCCCAGAAGCTCTCTGGCAATTTTGCTTCTGCCAGCATAGTGATGACCGCTTCTTTAATTGTTCTGTTTAGCCGCTCTGCAACTTCATTTTGCTGTGGCATGGCAACATTGGTAAATTCAAGGCATATTTCCTTGGTTTGACAGTAGTTGAGATAGTTGAGAAAAGCTTGTGATACATATTCCCCACCCTTGTCATGATGTAAGCATTTTAGCATCTTGCCAGTTTGACGTTCCATCTGGGCTTTGTAGAGTTTAAAGGCTTCGAAAGTATCGCTTTTCTTGAACATGTTGTAGGCTTCCATCCAGTGTGTATGGTCGTCCACGAAAGTCACCCACCATCTTTGGTTGGTCTGATGAGCACCACGCTGCATTGGTCCATGAACATCACTAAAAATTTGGCCTAGAACCTTGGTAGCCCTATCTGCAGTGTGAGGAAAGGATGCACAATGTTGTTTTTCTTCCAGGCAGGGCTCACAGATGTTCAGGACAGATTCTCCACTGGCTATAACAAGATCTTCACTCAAGTCATTCTTAATTAGTTTATCCAGACAATTGACACCAAGGTGACACATGCACCTGTGCAGGAGATGCTTATCGACATGTGAGGCTGTCAGTAGGCCTGATTGAAGAGCACTAGTTGTGGAGACTGGAGATGAGGCTATGGTCTTGCCGTCCAGGTACAAAGTTAGCGAATGATCAATGGTTGCTGTCAACACTGTCTTGTTGCCAATATTGAAAAGAACTTTGCGGTTGTGGAAAGTCACTGTGAATCCTCAATGCACAGTAAGAGTGGTGATCAAAAGTAGATTATTTGCTAGGTCCGGTACAAATAGCACATCAGAAATAATGACATTGTTGAGCGCTTTGTTATCCTGACCCTCACTTCGTGGCTTAAACTTCACTGAGCCTCTTTCTGCTGAATAAACCACAGCTCTATTTGCCATGTGAATTTGAACTCGCCAAGAAATAAATGATTTGGGCATAAACCACTTGCAATGCAGTGTCATATGAGACATGGCGCCTGAGTCTGTGTTCCAACAGATGTCAGGTGGCAAAGCTGGAAGAAGGGTGGATCGACAAACTGCTGCCTCAGCTTTGACTGCAGGTCCATCACATCTGGGCTTGACTTTTGCACTGTCAGCTTTAGCTTCCTTTGCCTCTTGTTTTCCTCCCTTGCATGAGCAAGCTTTCTTTGATTTTGACCTGCCGTCATCCTTTTTCAGCGTTGTGCGTGCTGTTTGCAAGTTGGAACAGTCCTGAACCTTGTGGGCTCCATCACAAAGGTAACATGTGATGGTTTGTGTGGCAGCAGCAGCTACTGCAGCTGCAGTGGCTGTGGCTTCTTCTTTGGCTGCTCAGCATTGAGTCTTCTTGGTGCAAAAAGCCTCGAGCACAACCTTCTTTGTGAGACTGTTAAGCATAAGAACAGAAGATATGAAAGAGCCATATTCTTCACGTGAGAGCACCCGTAGCATTGCCATAATAGACAACTCGTCATCAAGTACTTCGAGGGTGTAAGTCTGAGTCATGACACCGCCAGGGCCCAGAATTGGTGGGGAGCATGCATATACGTTGCATTGCTCCTTTGACATGGGTGCAAAGATCGGTAAGAGATTCATCATCTCTTTTTTGGATGCTAAAGAGGTTGCTTAGTGAATTAAAATGAGCATTTGGAGCTGATTTTGAGTGGACAGCCTTGAGCTTCTCCCACATCTGCTTTGGCTTGTCACAGATTGCGTTGACATGTATTTTATTACCTTCATCCAACCACTGGTATATTTCACCAGCTGCTCTATCACTCCTGAGTTGGTACAAGCTCCATGCTGTGAAAGAAGTGGGATTACTGGGTTCAAGAAAGGGAGGAAGCTCCTCCCCGGTGACTATACAAGCCCCGCCAACTGACATAAGTCGTCCATACATGGACTTTTCCCATTCGGTATATTTAATATGTAATGCCGAGTTTCATCATTGGTGATCAGGAGCCGTTGGTTATGTTGTCCATGTTTCACAGTGATGCCGGAGTTAGCGCTTATGTGAGTGTTGGGGAAGAATCTGTTGATGTAATTGTTGGGAAAAAGGTTTTTGTGAATTAGGCAAGAACATTGTCAATCTTCAGTGTCAGAGTCTGTGGGCCAGGGCCCATAACCTGTTACAGTCGTGTGTACCAAAAGTAGCAGACTGAGAACACTGAGGAGACTTATTGACCAGATTACAACTGAATGAACTGGATGTTCCTGTGTTCAGTAGATTAGACTAAAGAATACAATGTACTACGTACCTGGATGTTCCCGTGTTCAGTAGATTAGACTAAAGAATACAAGAACATCCAGGAGTGAAAAAATAATGAACAACTGATCACATGTACTCTGACAAGTGGGTGCTTCTGCATAGGGGCTCAACAAGGACAACCCAATGACACGCGTATTGAGTTCTGGTATCAGGTAGCATGCAACTAGTGGCAGCTCATGGAGTTAAGGCGTGAACTCCACTGAGGGACTACTTTTTGTTCTGCCTCACATGTACCTTTACCTGCTCATTCTCTCATCCCACATTCCTTTCCATTTTGTGCTCCAGCCTCAGCTCAGGTACCTGCAGCATGTCCTCTTCCTCTGGGAGTTTCCATGGAAGTTGATGCCTTCTGCCAATGCTCCTTTCTTCCTCTCCTCTGTCATTGCTGTGAAAAGCCTGGTCACTTTGCTCAATATTGCTCTTGGGGGTTGGAGGTACACTATCTCTCAGTCTTAGAGTAGGAAGAGCTCCTTCTCCAGCTCCTGGCTGCTAGAAATGCTCAGGGAAACCCTTTTCCAGATGCACAGATTGAAGCAGAACCTTTGAATAAGTCCATGAGTCCTGTGGAGGCTGTAGTGGAACCTTTGGATAAGTCCTTAGGTTCTATAGGGGAGAGTTTTCAGTAGGGCGACGGATGAGTTGTACACCTCTGCCACCTGGTGCTAGTCAGTTTGCATGTCTACCAGTAGAATCTTCCAATATATTGCCCTCTATCAATGATTCTCTAGCTGAAACTGTAAGCACCCCCTCTGATGTACAAAATACCCCCTTGGCTAAGGCCTCAGCTGAGACCTCTTCTCCTCTTCCTTTTGTCCGACACCCACGTGTTCCAGCTTGGGACCTCCCTTGCCGCTATGTTGTTGCCTCCACTCCTCTCCTAACTCTCTGTGTCTAAATGTGGAGATTGAGACAACTAATACTCAGCAGACTCAGAGCGTCGTAGCTCTTTTGGACAGTGGTGCCACTGGACTCTTCCTTGATACTCACTATGTGGAACAACATTGACTCACTACTTGGCCTCTCTCTTGTCCCATTCCAGTCTATAACATTGATGGTACACTCAATAAAGCTGGATCCATCCACTCAGTGGTGGATTTAGTCTTTCATTACCAGACTCATTCTGAGTGTGCTGTCTTTGTAGTCACTAGCCTAGAGAAGCAGGACATGATACTTGGATTCTCCTGGCTATGTGACCACAACCCTGAAATTGACTGGGCCAAGGGTAAAGTGAGTATGAGCCACTGCCTCTGACAGTGTTCCACATGTGCCAAGGAGATTAGAGAGGAGCGTAGAGCCTCAGTCCATGAGTGTGCTGCTATATGTGCTTACCAAGTTGGACACCTCCCCTTTGCAGACCTTGACCTACTGGATCCTCCCCCTTTGGCATTCCCTTATAGAGAGGCCCTCTATGAGGATGTTCAAGGTGTGGTGAGTGAAGCCCAGATGGAAGATGGATGTGAGGGTGAATTTGTGTGTGCTCCTGACTCAGAGTCTCCAGAAAAGGCGGTTGAGACAGGCAATAGGATTTATGCAACTACATTACAACCTCCCCCAACTGTGGCAGAGATTAGAGCTAGCCAAACTACTTCCCGCAGCTAGCTCAGGCATCTGCTGCTAACCTTGCTCCTAAGTTGTTCCAGGATACAGTCCCTCATCACCTGCAGGACTTTGAGGATGTTTTTTCTAAAGCATCATTCAACTCCCTGCCAGAGCGCAAGCAGTGGGACCATGCTATTGAGCTCACACCCAATGCTGAGCCCTCCAGCTGCAAGGTCTATCCTTTCTCTCCCTGGGAACAGGATGAGTTCAATGCCTTCTTGCAGGAGAATTTAGATTCTGGTCGCATCTGTCCCTCAAAGTCCCCAATGGCCTCTTCAGTCTTTTTCATTAAGAAGAAGGATGGATCTTTACATCTGGTTCAAAACAATTGAGTTTTGAATGCAATGACTGTAAAGAATTGCTATCTCTTACCACTCATTTTGGAGCTTGTCAACAACCTCCAAGGTGCGTGCTACTTCACCAAGTTGGATGTCTGCTGAGGCTACAACAATGTGTGCATCAAAGAAGGTGATGAGTGGAAGGCAGCATTCCAAATAAATTGTAGACTCTTTGAACCTCTGATGATGTTCTTTGGCCTTACTAATAGCCCAGCCACCTTCCAGACCATGATGAACGACATCTTCCAAGACCTCATAGCAGAGGGTGTTGTGTGTGTATATCTTGATGATATCCTCATCTATACCAAGGCTTTAGAGGAGCATTGTCAGATTACATGCATTGTGCTGGAATGGCTCTGCCAACACCAGCTCTATCTCAAGCCATAGAAGTGTGAATTTGAGCAGACTAGGGTTGAATACCTTGGACTGATCATTCCCCATGGAATGGCTGAGATGGACCCTGTAAGAGCGACCTCTGGAGGTTGCAGCTAAGTCACACAACTGGTAGAGGGAAATCTGAAGTTTATTAGAAACAGTACAATATGACAGGAAATACAACTAATCACCTGGCAGAGGGAAATCCAAAGAGAACAAGTCTAAGGATCCCTCTGCTGCAGCGTAGGGCATCAGCGCAGGTGGCAGAGGCATGGGAATGACTATACAGTACTTCCTGGAAGGCACGGGAGCATCCCAAAGATCTCTGGAAATCCCTGAAGAACTCTGGGGAGCTGAAAAAGGAAGTTCCAGAAATGGAAGTCCCCTGACATCACTCCCCCTTTAGAGTGCGATGTCTTGACATACTGGGTAGAACAGTTTGCAAATAGCGTGGTTGGTTGAGGAGATAGAGTAGAGGCTGCAGATGACTCGGGGCACCGTGGGTGGGCATGGTGGAAGTCCTGAACAAGGGTGGGCACGTGAACGTTTTTGGCAGGTTCCCAGGAGTTGTCTTTAATACCATAGTCCTTCCACTTGACCTTGTGCTGTAGTTTGTGCTAGAATAGACAGCTGTCTAGGATCTTCTCCACTTTGTACTCTGTTCCGTTGTTGGTGAGGATGGGAGGCGGCGGAGGAGGAGCTTGTCAGCCGGGAATGGGATTGTCCAGGGCGGGCAAGAGCTTGACCACATTGAAGACCAGGTGCAGTCAACGCATCCTGAGAAGCAGCCAGAGTTGGTATGCGAGGGGTCCAACCTGTTGCTTGACCATGTACAGGCCCAGTTATTGGTGCAAGAGCTTCTGCAATGGTCGAGTCGTTGCAATGTTGGAAACGTCTAGGTAGACACGGTCTCCGGGCTTGTACTGGGGAGCCGGAGTCCATCCTCAATTGTAGTACCGGGCCATGTCATCCTTTGCCTTGGTCAGCACGGCCTTTGCCTCTTTCTGTGCCTTCTGCATGTGATCAACAAAGTCGTTGATCAACTCATTCTCCGATCAGCATGCGCATGGTTTGAAGCCCATCCGGGGGTGTTGGCCGGTGTCAAGGAAGAACGGGGAGACTTGCGTGGATGCGTAGATGTAGTTGTTGTACTAGAATTCTGCCTCAGGGAGGAGCTCATCCCAGTCGTTCTGATGCTCATTGCAGAATAGCCAGAGGTACTGTTCTAGCTCCTGGTTGACGTGCTTGGTCTGTCTGTTGGACTGCAGGTGATAGGCAGTGGATGTGTGGAGCTTGACGTGCAGGAGACGGTAGAGCTCCTGAGTGAAGTCTGCCATGAACTGTGGGCCCTGGTTGGAGACGTAGGCATCAGAAAGGCCATGGAGCTTCCAGACATTCTTCTGGTACAGGTTGGCAGCACCCATTGTGGAGCAGGTTGTGTGTGTCAGAATAAAGTGCGCCTGCTTACCATAGAGATCCACAACAGCCATGATGGCATCATATCTGTGTGCATCCAGGAGTTCCATGATGAAGTCAACAGAGGCCATGTTCTATCATGCAGCTGGTGTGGGAAGGAAGTGCAGTTGGCCAGTCAGCGGGCGTCAATGAGGCTTTTTTCAGAGGCAGAGGTTGCAGGTGCTAGTGTACGTGCCAATGTAGCGTGACATCTGCAGCCACCAATAGTTCCGGGAGATCAGCTCCAGCATTTTCCAGCGACTAGGGTGTCCAGCAACATGGGAGTTGTGGTGCTGTTTGGCAATGTGCCTCTGGAGCTCTAGGTCATTTGGCACGTAGATGCACCCCTGGAAGGTAAGGAGTCCATCCTGCAGCCCCCACTTGTTGGTGCGTACAGATTTTGCATCGGAGGGGTGTCCTGAGCGTAGCGCTAGCGCGGCCTTCACAACCGAGTCCTCCTGTATTCCCTCCCAGTTACCTTGGCAGATGTCCTAGAGTATGTTGACCTTGTCTTCCTGGACTGCCACCCCTTTGAGCACATGAATAGCAAACAGGTCTGGGCATAGGAAGGTGATGTTGTCATTATCCCTTGCACCAGACCCATGGTTAGCACGCTGGGAGAGAGTGTCGGGCTTCCCCATGCTTCAACCAGGCATGTAGTGCAGCATAAAGTTGAAGTTGGCAAGGTACAGAGACCACCGGGCCTGTTGACGGTTGAGCTTTTTGGCCATTTGGAAATACTCCAGGTTTTTGTGGTCTGTCCAAACTTCAAATTTGTGCTGGGCCTCCTCCAGGAAGTGGCACCACTCCTCCAACAACAGGATGATTGCGAGCATCTCCTTGTTGTGGATCTTGTAATTCTGTTCCATGGCATTGAGGCTCTTGGAGTAGAAGGCTACGGGGTGCCACTTACTGTTCTCCAGAGACTCCTGGGAGAGGACCATGCCGGTGGCAAAGTCAGAACTGTTCGCCTCAACTTGGAAAGGCTGGTCATCATTGAGGAAGAGTAAAACAGGCTTGGAGGTGATGGCGGACTTCAAGGCATCAAAGGCCTGCTGTTCTGTGTCTCCCCAAGCCCATGCAACATCTTTCCCGGTGAGGTCAAAGAGGGGCTGAGCATAGTGGGAGAAGTCCTGGATGAATTGCCAGTAGAAGTTGGTGAACCCCAGGAAGGCCTGTACTTCCTTCTTGTTCCGGAGTTCCGGCCACTGTGTGACACCAGCCACCTTCACCGGGTCCAACTGCCATGCCATGGAAGATGATGAGTCCAAGGTACTTGATGTGGGTCTGCTCGAACTCACACTTCTCTGGCTTGAGGTAGAGCTAGTGCTGGCAGAGACGGTCCAGAACAACTCACATGATCCAACAATGTTCCTCTAATGTCTTGGTATAGATGAGGATATCATTGAGATACATGCATATCATGCTGTCAGTTATGAAGTCCCAGAATATGTTGTTCATTATGGTCTGGAAGGTGGTGGGGCTGTTGGTGGGGCTGTTGGTGAGTCCGAAGAACATCACCAGGGGTTCAAACAGCCCGTGGTTGGTCTGGAATGCTGCCTTCCACTCATCTTCCTCCTGGATGCACACGTTGTTGTAGCCCCAGCAGACATCAAACTTAGTGAAGTAGTGCGCACCCCGGAGATTGTTGATCAGTTCCAAGATGAGGAGGAGTGGGTAGCGGTTCTTGACAGTCATTGCATTGAGCACACAATAGTCCTGGACCAACTGGAGAGAACCATCCTTCTTGGTGAAAAACACCAGAGAGGCCATTGGGGACTTTGAGGGGCAAATTTGTCCAGACTCCAGATTCTCTCAGAGGAATACATTGAGTTCATCCTGCTCCTTGAGCACCAGCAGATAAACCTTGCAGTTGGCTGGCTTCAAATCTGGCAGGATTTTGATAGCGTGGTCCCACTGCTTGTGTTTTGGGAGGGAGTCAAACAAGGCCTT
>QLOM01001027.1:0-19202 GCA_003313785.1 Termitomyces sp. MG148
TGTGCATGACCTCTGGCAATGGCAATTTCCGAGTTTTTGATTATTTTCAGAGATTTTCCTTTTTTAAATTATAAATTTTATTGTGGCTTTTATCGTTACTTCCCATGCTTCTGGAGCCTTGGAAGCGTCACTCCTGGCATAGGGAATCCCTAGACTTGTTCTCTTTGGATTTCCCTCTGCCAGGTGAGTAGTGATGGTTGTATTACCTAAATATACTTTGGATTTCCCTCTGCCAGCTGTGTGACTGAGCCATAGCCTCCAGAGGTCACCCTTACAATCAGTGGAAGTAGGAATGGAATGGTGGAAGATGAATGATGGCACCCAAAATAAGAAGAACAATTCAAATAATGGGTTGACAAATGGGCTTGGTAGTCAGGTGACAAGGTGGTTTGTGCACTGTGAGGAAAGGTATAAATAGGCTAGGTAAATTAGAGAATAATCAAGCAATTGATAGGCAAAGGCTCGGTGGTTCCCAGGGAGTGAATCACTTAGGCTGGAGTTTGTTAAGAACCCTCTACCTTTCAGGATATTATATATATTCTGGGAAGTAACCCTCTTCAATACATCAAATTTATTGTCAAGCAACAGTGTGGATTAGAAGTAACTTTCTAAGACTTCAAGAAAGCCCCAGAACTATTAGTAATACTCTAACCAAGTACTACAGCACCCACTCTTGTCAGGGACTTCCACCACAACCACTTTGAAGCACTCCGAGTCATCTGCAGCCTCTATCCCATCTTTCTGACTGACCGTGCTGTTTACAATTTGTTCTACCTAGTGCATTGAGATGCTGCACTCTAAGGAGGGGGGTGGTGATGTTAGTGGACTTTTTTTTTTAGAACCCTGGAGTTTTTCAAGGATCTCTGAGATGCTCCTGCACTCTCTGAAGACTGTATAGTTGTTCTTACACCTTTGCCACCCACACTGATGCACTGTGCTGCAGCAAAGGAATCCTCAGACTTGTTCTCTTCAGATTTTCCTCTGCCAGATTAGTCATATTTCCTGTCACACTGTACTGTTTCTAATAAACTTTGGATTTCCCTCTGCCAGATGCATAACTTAGCCACAACCTTTGGAGGTTGCCCTTACATTTATGGCCTGATGCAAGGTAGTTTTGACTGGTACTGGACACTTGATGAGGCATACACAGAACTGGAATACTGACAATCTAGGGCAGATATGTGTGTACAAGTGAGGAAGGTCAAAACTGAGTCCACTATTACAAATACATTTAACAACAACACCTTTGGACTCTCATCAACAAAGCAAGGAGTCAAAACTGCCAAATGCAAGCTAGCAAAGATCTATTAAGTAAAAGATTTAGGCACCCCATCTGTCAGGGAACTTCCATTTTCAGAACTTCTTTTTTTGGAACCCTAGAGTTCTCCGGGGGTTTCTGGAGATCTCTGGAATGCTCCCATGCCTTCTAAGAAGTACTGCACAGTTGTTTCCATGCCTCTGCCACCCGTGCTGATGTGTTGCGCTATGGCAGAAGAATCCTTAGACTTGTTCTCTTTGGATTTCCCTTTGCTGGATGATTAGTTATATTTCCTGTTGTACTGTACTGTTTTAATAAACTTTGGATTTCTCTTTGCCAGTTGTGTGACTTAGCCACAACCTCCAGAGATCGCCCTTACAGCAGAACAAGTCTCCTAATCCCAGTCTAGAAACTCCCTATAGCCACCAAACTTCTTCCGGCTCCTATCTGTTGCTTTTCCACTGGGCTTAAGCACCAATAATATCTATGTCTCAGCTGGCTGCTTCAGAAGCTCTCTCAGACGCTATGGTCTCTGGCAAGGAAGCCTGGATCCACCTGCTCCATCTAGAAATGCAGGTGCAACTCACTCAAGCCTCCCTTACCCAGCACACCACTGAACTCACCCACCTCCGCCAAACTACTGAAATCATCTCCGATTCCCTCTGCATGCTTTTCAAATGCCTTGCTCTGGCAACAACTGACCCTCTGCCGCCTACCTTGCCAGTGCAATGCCCTTGCACCATGCAATCTCCTTGCATGGGAGTGCTCCAACATCCTGTGCCTGGCAATCTCTGACGTGTACAATAGTGACTGCATGTCTAGGGAATGTTTCCTCTAATCCTGTGTCACCTACATCCAACTCTGCGGTGACAACTTTGTTTCCAACAAGCTGAAGATTGCATGGGTCCTGTTTTATATGAAGTCAGAATGGGTGACCACCTATGCAATGAGGGTTTTCCAATGCCCCAGTAGCGTCAGAAGCTTTGCAGACTGGGCTGAGTTCAAACAGGAGTTCCAGGACAAGTTTTTTTTCCAGAACTCAGCCAAAACCGCCGCATTGGTTCTGCAAGACAGGGATCAGTACAGCCAAGGGAAGCAATCCCTGGACAAGTACATCAACTTGTTCCATGCGCTGATAGAGCAGGCTGAGTACCCCAATGGCCTGCAGCTGTGCTTCATCTTTTGAGAAGGGCTCCACCCGGTCCTGATGGAGCACATCAACAATCTTGTGGAAGAACGCCTGGCAGACAATCAGGTCTTGTTGTGGTATTGAGTAGCTAAGAAGCAGTGGCAGCTCATGGAGCTCAAGCGGGATCTCTGCAAGGCCACAACCCCTGCCTCCTCTTTGTGCTCCTTTGTTCTGCTCCTCCACCGACTAACTGCTCTGCCCCCAGCAGTGCTGCTGGCAGCGCTTCTGGTACTCCTGGTACTGCCCCTATAGATGTGGACACTTCTTAGCAGTGCGTGCCTCTTTTGTTCTCATGCTGATGCTGCAGCGCACAGGGCCACTTCACTTGCCATTGCCCCTGAGGCCTGGAGATCCAATATCTGTCTCCGGAGAAGCAAGAAGAGTTGCTTCTGCAACTCCTGGCAGCCTGCAATGCAGTCAAAATCCCTTCTCTGGATGCCTCTGCCCTAGAGAACACACACAAGGCTCACTTCACTGCTAGAGACTTGGAGGAGTTGCAGAAGAGTTTTTAGAGATACAATGGGTGAAAAGTATGCCTCCGTTGCCTAGTGCTAAACAAGTTCACATGTTTGTTGGTAGAAGAAATCAATACAACTTTTGTCAACGGCTCAGTCCTCCCAACCATAAGCACTACTCCTGACATATCCAAGGGCTCTCCTAAGCCCTCTTCAATCTGTCCCCGGACATGCACTCCTGCCTGGAAATGCTGCCTCCCCTGCTGCTATATCATAGCATCTACTCTGTTGCCAAACTCACTTTGAATGAACATGGAGATTGAGACCACCAATATGCAGCAAACCCGGAGCATAGTCATCCTTCTGGACTCTGGGGCAACCGGACTCTTTGTGGACACTAGCTACATAGAGCGGCACTAGCTCATGACTTGGCCCCTCCTGTCTCCCTTCCTAGTGTACAATGTTGATGGCACTCGTAACAAAGCGGGATCCATCAAGTTCATGGTGGACCTTGTCTTGCACTACAAATTCCATGCAGAGTGCACTATCTTTGCAGTTATGAGCATTGGCAAACAGGAGATGATCCTGGGATTTCTCTGGCTTTGAGAGCACACTCTGGAGATTGACTGGGCCTTAGGAAAAATCAGCATGAGCTGGTGCCCCCAACATTGCACTACTTGCATGGATGAAGAGAAGAAGGAGCGGCGCACTGCAATGCAGAAATGCACAGCTATCCAGGCATGTTAAGTAGAGTATCTCCTGTTTGCAAATCTTGACCTGCTAGATCCTCTGCTTTTGGCATTTTCTCATAGAGAGGCTCTCTATGAAAACAACAGACATAGCAGACGGGACCTTGGCCAGGAAGAAGGATGCAAGAGGGAGTTCCTGCCTGCACCAAACCCAGAGCTTCCAAACAAAGCCATTGAGGTAGGAGACCGCATCTATGCTACTCTGCTGCGACCCCCACTAGTTGTGGAGAAGATTTGGGCCAGCCAGACCACTTCTCAGCAGCTAGCCCAGGCCTTTGTGGCAAACGCCCCTCCCAGGGCCTTCCAGAATGCAGTCCCCAACCACCTGCACAACTTCAAGAACGTTTTCTCCAAGGCCTTGTTTGACTTCCTCCTAGAATGCAAGCAGTAGGACCATGCTATCGAAATCCTGCCAGATTCGAAGCTGGCCAACTGCAAGGTTTATCTGCTTGCACCCAAAGAGCAGAATGAACTCGACACGTTCCTCTGAGAGAATCTGGAGTCCAGACAAATCCGCCCCTTAAAGTCTCCAATGGCCTCCCTGGTGTTTTTCATCAAGAAGAAGGATGGCTCCCTCCAGTTGGTCCAGGACTATTGCATGCTCAATACAATGACTGTCAAGAACCGCTACCCACTTCTCTTCATCTCAGAACTGATCAACAACCTCCAGGGTGTGCACTACTTCACTAAGTTGGACATCCACTGAGGCTACAACAACGTGCACATCCAGGAGGAAGATGAGTGGAAGGCAGCGTTCTGGACCAACTGCAGGTTGTTTGAACCCCTGGTGATGTTTTTTGGACTCACCAACAGCCCCGCCACCTTCCAAACCATGATAAACAACATATTCCGGGACCTCATAGCCGATGGCATGGTCTGCATGTATTTCAACAACATTCTCATCTACACCAAGACATTAAAGAAACATTGCCAGATCACGTGAGTTGTTCTAGACCGTCTCCACCAACACCAGCTCTACCTCAAGCTGGAGAAGTGTGAGTTTGAGTAGACCTGCATCAAGTATCTCGAACTCATCATCTCTCATAGTATGGTGGAGATGGACCTGGTGAAGGTGGCTGGTGTCATGCAAGTGGCTAGAACCCTGGAGCAAGAAGAAAGTACAGGCCTTCTTGGGGTTTACTAACTTTTACCAGTGGTTCATCCAGGACTTCTTCCACCATGCTTGGCCCCTCTTTGACCTCACTGAAAAGGACATTGCCTGGACTTGGGGAGATGTAGAGCAGTAGGCCTTCAACTAAAATGGTGTCAGATAATAGTAAAGCTTTACAGTCACACAGCAGAACTAGATTGGTTGTCAATTCTAATACTACGTATGACAGTAAAATTGGCTGTCTGGCAGCCATACACATTATATCAGTCATATACTATACTCTGGAGTGACTGAGGATACTTACTGTATATTTCTACAAAAAGCATATAGATGTTATGAGCAAAAGACTGGAAAAATCTATGAAATGTACCATGTTATATTTTGCAAAAGCCAAGACAGACATCCTCAGCCATCTATGCCCACTCATCCAAAATATTCCACACAGGAAGAGCTCTCATCTTCATGCCCTTGAGTTACAAATGCAGAAATATGCAACAATGACCTTGATCTCCAACCACTATCTCATATCCATCCAAAACCTGTCCAAGACTCACTGGCTTGCCAGAGTCAGGGCTCCAACCCTGATCTTGGCCTAGCACCTGACTCAAAGTCACTCCTGCATATGTCACCCCTGGGTCTCTCTCTGACAGCCTCTCTAGTGACTCATGGACATATTGCTCACTCTCTGATGTTGTTTATCAGGTATCTCCTGTCTAAAATTTACATGATGTGGCTGTGCACAAAGCTCAAGAAGCTGATTGAGTTCTGTCAAGTATACTGACTGTCCAATGTCAGTGGCTAGGCAATAGATCCTAGCTGGAAGATTCAAAAAAATGTAATGGTAGTTACAGATTTTAATCAGACCAGTCTTGGTTTATTGTCAATATAGTAAGAACACAATAATAAGCTGCTTACATCAGCATAAGCAATTGTACTCAACTAGCCAATGCAAGAGCTTCTGTGAAGGTTGAGTGGTCATGATGTTGGAGGTGTCTAGGTAGACATGATCTCTGGGCTTATACTGGAGAGCTGGAGTCTGTCCTCAATTGTAGTACCAGGCCATGTTGTCCTTTGCCTTGGTCAGCACAGCCTTTGCCTCTTCCTGTGTCTTCTGCATATGGTCAACAAAGTTGTTGACCACTCATTCTCTGATTGGTGTGCATGGTTTGAAGTCCATTCCATTCAAGGATGTTGGCCAGTGTTGAGGAAGAATGGGGAGACCTGCATAGATGCATGGATGTGGTTGTTGTACTGGAATTCCACCTTGGAGAAGAACTTGTCCCAGTCGTCCTGACATTCATTGTAGAACAGCCAGAGATACAGCTCTAGCTCCTGGTTGACATGCTCAGTCTGCCTGTTGGACTGCAAGTGGTAGGCAGTGGACATGTAGAGCTTAACGTGCAGGAGACAGTAGAGCTCCCAGGTGAAGTCCACCACAAACTGTGGGCCCTGGTCGGAGACGTAGGTGTTGGAAAGACCGTGGAGCTTCCAGACGTTCTTCCTGTACAGGTTGGCGGCGCCCATTGCAGAGCAGGTTGTGTGCATTGGAATGAAGTGCACCTGCTTACCATAGAGATCTACAACAACCATGACGGCATTGTATCTGTGTGCATCCAAGAGCAGGACGGGCTTGGAAGTGATGGCAGACTTCAAGACGTCAAAGGCCCACTGTTCTGCATCTCCCCAAGCCCATGCAACATCCTTCCTGGTGAAGTTGAAGAGGGGCTGAGCATGGTGGGAGAAGTCCTGGATAAACTGCCGGTAGAAGTTGGTGAACCCCAGGAAGGCCTGTACTTCCTTCTTGTTCTAGGGTTCTGGCCACTGCGTGACACCAGCCACTTTCACTGGGTCCATTTCTGCTGTGCCATAGAAGATGATGAGTCCAAGATACTCAATGCAGGTCTGCTCAAACTCACACTTCTCTGGCTTGAAGTAGAGCTGATGTTGGTGAAGACGGTCCAGGACAACTCACATGATCCAACAATGTTCCTCCAATGTCTTGGTGTAGATGAGGATGTTGTTGAAATACATGCATACCACACTGTCAGCTATAAGGTCCTGGAAGATGTTGTTCATCATGGTCTAAAAGGTAGTGGGGCTGTTGGTGAGTCCAAAGAACAGCACTAGAGGTTCAAACAGCCTGCAGTTAGTTCGGAACACTGCCTTTGTCAGGGAACTTCCATTTCCAGAACTTCTCCTAGAGTTCTCCAGGATGCTTCCGCACTTTCCAGGAAGTACTGTAGTACTGTACAGTCATTTCCATGCCTTTGCTACCTGTGCTGATGTGCTGCGTCGTGGCAGAGGGATCCTTAGACTTGTTCTCTTTGGATTTTCCTCTGCCAAGTAATTAGTTGTATTTCCTGTTGTATTGTACTGTCTTCAATAAACTTTGGATTTCCCTCTGCCAGTTGTGTGACTTAGCTGCAACCTCCAGAGGTTGTCCTTACAGCAGAACAAGTCTCCTAATCCTAGTCTGGAAGCCCCCTATAGCCACCAAACCTTTTCCGGCTCCTATCTGTTGCTTCTCCACTGGGCTTAAGCACTGACATTATCTATATCTTAGCTGGCTGCTTCAGAAGCTCTCTCGGAAGCTACGGCCTCTGGTGAGGAAGCCTGGACCTGCCTGCTCCATCTAGAAACACAGGTGCAAATTACTCAAGCTTCCCTTACCCAACACACCGCTGAACTCTCCCACCTCTGCTAAACCACCAAAACCATTTCCAATTCCCTCTACACACTTTTCAAATGCCTTGCTTCAGTGGCAGCTGATCTCCTGCTGCTTACCCTTCCAGTGCAATGCCCTTGCACCATGTGATCCCCTCTTCTGGCATGGAAGCGCTCCAATATTCTGCACCTGGCAATCTCCGACGTGTACAATGGTGACTGCACGTCCAAGGAACATTTCCTTCAATCTTGCATCACCTAAATCCAACTCTGTAGCAACGGCTTTGTTTCTGATGAGCTGAAGATTGCTGTAGGAAACGTTTCCTGGATGCATGGTCACCATTGTACACGTTGGGAATTGCTAGGCATGGGATGTTGGAGCACTCCCATGTCAGGAGAGGAGATTGCATAGTGTGAGGACATTGCACCAAAGAGGTAGGCAGCAGAGGGTTGGCTGCCACTGGAGCAAGGCATTTGAGAAGCGTGTAGAGGGAGTCAGAAATGATTTGGGTCATTTGGCAGAAGTGGGTGAGTTTGGCAGTGTGCTGGGTAAAGGAGGCTTGAGTGAGTTGCACCTGCATTTCTAGATGGAGCAGGTGGGTCCAGGCTTCCTCGCTGGAGGCCGTAGCATCCAAGAGAGCTTCTGAAGCGGCCGGTGATAAGACTCTGGCAGAGCTCAGCGCACCAGCACTATTTTTAGCAACTTATGTTTTGTAGCTAGCAGAGATCAAACTCAGGCTACAGGACGCAACATGCAGGATCACAGGACTTAGCAACTACATGACTTGGCGATCACCTGCTACTCACCTGACTCCAGCCTGGCCCTCTTCAAGTCCCCAATCAATGATAACCGACGCCAGAGCCTTTAGTGACGCCTATCAAAATCCAGTGCTTCTCAAAGATCCGACGTCAGATCACATTAGCAACGCTTAGTGACTTACACGAGACAGATCCACGTAATGGTTTCAGATATTAGCAACGCTTACAGTTGATCCGACGCTTAGCGACCTATGCAAGACAGGCCCCCTTGATGGTTTCAGGCCTTAGTGACAGTCTCCATGCATTTGGCCTCTTTCACTGCTAGGATGTTAAGTTAATGCTTGCTGACTTGACAGACGCCATCGCTTAGCGACTTTTACGTTCCATTGTACTTGTCTCCATTTTTTTGTGATTGATTAATTAGCAACTTTTAGTTTGATTACCACAGTGACTAGCGCCTATAAATACTGTACATATTTTGTCTTAGCCATCATCAAATCATACGCCCCACAGTTCAGATCTCATTTCAGCGCATTCTAAGTCTTCAGAGTCGCTAAGTGAATCAGTTTTGCCGACTTCACCTTGCCAGCTTCGACTACCAACTTTTGTATTACGGTGCCATACAGGCACATCATTGCCAACGTTTACATTGTTAGAGTCCTTGCCAACTTTTAGCAACCTAGCGCCTTGCAGGCTTTCAGCTTAGATCGCTAAGCAACCGGTTTATTTCTCTAAGTTCAAATCACACTAAAAAGACTAGGCTTCTGGGACCCTGCCTGGGACTCTCTCAAAACACTAGCAACCACCCGATGCTACTCATTCGTGAGGCGCTAAGTTTACTATCTACCAGGACAGTGCTTAGCAACTTTCAGGCATCATCACCAGCTAAGACATAAATAACGTCAGTGCTTAAGCCCAGTGGAGAAGCAATAGATAGGAGCCAGGAGAAGTTTGGCGGCTATAGAAGGCTTCCAGACTAGGATTAGGAGACTTGTTCTGCTGTACGGACAACCTCCGGAGATTGCAGCTAAGTCACACAACTGGCAGAGAGAAATCTGAAGTTTATTAGAGACAGTATAATATGACAGAAAATACAACTAATCACCTGGCAAAGAGAAATCCAAAGAGGACAAGTCTAAGAATCCCTCTGCCATGGCGTGGCGCATTAGTGTGGGTGGCAGAGGCATGGAAATCACTGTACAGTACTTCCCAGAAGGCACAGGAGCATCCTGGAGATCTCTGGGAATCCCCGGAGAACTCTAGGAACCAAAAAAAGAAGTTCCAGAAATGGAAGTCCCCTGACAATCGTGTGGGTTCTGTCCTATATGAAGTCAGGACAGGTAGCCACCTACATAATGAGGGTTTTAGAAGTTTTGTGGACCGGGCCAAGTTCAAACAGGAGTTCCGGAACAAGTTCTTTCCCCAGAACCCTGCCAAAACCGCTGCATTGGTTCTGCAAGATAGGGATCAGTATGGCCAAAAGAAGCAATTCCTGGACAAGTACATTGACTTGTTCTGCACATTGGTAGAGCAAGCCAAGTACCCCGATAGCCTGCAGCTGTGCCTCACCTTTTGGGAAGGGCTCCATCTGGTCCTGATGGAGTGCATTGATGCAAATTTGTAAGTTTAGACTAGTCAGAAAAACCATGTCTGACTTAGTTTATTTTACTTATTCGTGAGTTCATGGGGCTTAGTTACATGTGCGTGCACTTTTAGCAGAACTGACAATAATAATTTTTTATTGATTTTAAAATAATTCTGAATTTAAAATAAATCTGCAAATTAAATTGGGCTCAAAATAAAATATATTACAATAAATGACCCGAAGTCAATACTAGCACTTGTGGGCCTAAGAAATTCGCTCCCTGGGGTGGCACGCTGATTGCTTGCTTTCTTCTCAATATTCTTCTCCTTTTATACCCTTCTCCTTGTGCATGGACTATTGTTGATATGCATGTGTTTTTGTAGTGTGCCAAGCCTGGAATCAGCTAGGATGGCTCAGGGGCTTGGGTCATAGGTTAGGCTATGCGTTTAGCCCTATCTTCATTGGCTGATTCCTTCCTCACTCCTTTCTCCCCTGCCTCTCTTCTTCTTCTCCTTGGCTTGTTTTCCATGTGGGCTGGTGACATTGGTTTGAGAGGGACATGGCAGTGGAGAGGGACAGGCTGAGCACAAGACTTTTGTGTGACTTTGGTAAGTTCACAAAAGTTTGATGCTGCATCAATTGATCATTGATGCATGATCCCATTGGTCAGCCTGTGCACTGCCACTGATTTCATAATTGTTGAGCAATCTTGTTTGATGAGATTGATCTCAGCCAGCAAGCTGTGGCTGGCTTTTCCCAGCACTGCCACCAGTCTCGGCTATCACTGATTGATCAGCCAGTTTTTTGCTTGCTCATTCTTGTTGATACTGGCGCTCATCTCATACGTTGTGTTGAAATTGGGTATGGTTGAGGTAAGTCCTTGCACCTACCATTTTCAGTGCTTGGCTTACAGTTTTCAGCTGTAGAGGGTATATTAGGACTCTTCTCTGTTTACTTCAACCGGTCTCAATTATGAGACCATTGTATCAGCATCAACAACCTCGTGGAAGGATGCTCAGCAAACAATTGAGTTTTGTCATGGTATTGGATAGCTTAGGAGCAGTGGCAGCTCATGGAGCTCAAACAGGAGCTCTGCAAGGTTGCAACTCCTGCCTCCTCTTTGCGCTTCCCCACTCTGCTCCCCTGTTAACCAACCGCTCTGCCTCCAGCACTGCTGTTGGCAGTGCCTCTGGCACCCCCGGTACTGCCTGCCTCTGCCTTGGAGAGCGCGCACAAGGCCCTTCTCATTGCCAGAGAGGCAGAGGAGTCACAGGAGGGTTTTTAGGGATGTAATGGGTGAAAAGTACACCTCTGTCACCTGGTGCTAACAGGTTTGCATGTCTGTTGGTAAAAGAAATCAATACAACTTCTGTCAACAACCCAGTCCCCCCAACCACAAGCACTACCCCTGACGTACTCAATGGCTCTTCCAAGGCCTCCTTGACCTTTTCCTGGGCATGCACTCCTGCCTGGGAATGCCGCCTCCCCTTCCACTATGTCATAGCATCCACTCCATTGCCAAACTTGCTTCAGATGAACGTGGAGATTAAAACCACCAACATGCAGCAAACTTGGAGCATAGTCGCCCTCCTGGACTCTGGAGCAACCGGACTCTTTGTGGACGCTAGCTACATGGAGCGGCACCAGCTCACGACTCGACCTCTCCTATCCTTCATCCCAGTGTACAATGTTGACAGCACTCATAATGAAGCGGGATCCATTAAGTCTGTGGTGGACCTTGTCCTGCACTACAAATCCCATGTAGAGCACACCACCTTTGTGGTTATAAGCATTGGTGATAAGACCTGGGCTGGGCTCAGCGCAGCAAAGCTATAATTAGCAACTTTTGTTGATAGAAATTTGGAGGCTCACTCAGGTGATCAGGCGCGACGCGGACTACACATGACTAGGTGACCATGGAATGTTTAGCGCACGGGACTTCTAGACCACGGGACTCGCCCACCTGACTGTTAATGCACAGACCACACACATGACCTCGGGCTTGATAACAGGTCACCAATCAAAGATAGCCGGCGCCTTATAAGATTAAGCAACTTGCCGACAGCTATCAGCAGGCCGTCACTTCCTCAGCCCCGGGGCCTAGCGGTTAGCGATGCTTAACTTTACCGACGCTTAGCGACTTTGGCGATGCCAGCCCCCTTGATTGTTTCAGACCCCAGAATAGTCACCGTTTATTTGACTGATTTCAGTGCTCACTTGGTGACTTAGCGCTTGCCAACTGATAGACGCCGCGGGTTAGCTATTTCACATTCTATTCTTTTTGTCATAATCCATTCTCCATTCTGTTACTTAGCGACTTATAGCTTAATTAACATGGCGACTTAGCGCCTATAATGACTGTACATATTTTGTCTTAAGAGCATCAAATTCCATCCCCACAGTTCAGATCACAACTTGCGCACACTAAGTTCCTCGGAGTCGCCAAGGGACTTACTGTTTTACCGACTATGCTAAGCTTGCTGCTTCTTTGCCAGTCTTGCCGACTGTCTAGGTGCTATACGAGCATACTTCGACTATGTTACGTCGCCAAGTCCCTACCGACTGTTGGCACCCTAGTGCCTCGCAGGCTACACAGCTTAGATCGCTAAGCACCTTTCTTCCAATTACTCAATTTTCTTTAACAAACTAGGTTTCTGGGACCCTGCCTGGACTCTCTCTCAACTAGCAACCACCCAACGCACTACCTTTCACAGTAGCTAGGTACAGTTTACCCTTGACAGTACTTAGCGACTTTTGGGTGTCATCATCGGCAAACAGGAAATGATCCTAGGATTTCTCTGGCTCTGGGAGCACAATCTGGAGATTGACTGGGCCTCAAGGGAAATCAGCATGAGTTGGTACCTTCGGCGTTGTGCCACTTATGCAGACAAAGTGAAGAAGGAGCAGTGCACCACAATGCGGGAACGCGCAGCTATCCAGCCATGTTGGGTGGAATACTTCCCATTTGTGGATCTCAACCTACTGGACCCCCTGCCTCTGGCATTTCCTCATAGAGAGGCTGTAAGGGCAACACTTGACGTCTGCGAAACTCCTTCCACAGAGTCAACGATGCAAGGGGCAAGCGAGAGTTGAGCAAGCGCAGAGGTGGGCAAGAGTTGGGCAAGAGGCAAGCAAGGCTAACAGAGGGTTGGATGGCGCTAGGTAAGCTTATGGTCGGTTTAGTGGATAGGCCAGAAGAACACTGCTATTGTTTAGCCTGGGGATATTCTATCCCACAGGCTGCCTATATATACTACATTGGTGGCTGTGCTATTACTAATACTGTTTACTAATTGGGCCCCGGTATGTAAAGGAGTATGGCTAACAATAATTGATGCTGAGTAAGGTCTAGGCATATAACTCATCAAGGCTGACTACTACAAGACGGAAGGGGAAAGAGTGGGCCGAGTGGCCGGTTGGATCTGCTAGGAATAGGCGTATTGTCAGACTAAGCTCAGAATAGGGTTGGACACAGTCCAGAGACTGGTCCCCTGATAAAGGCCCTCTACGAGAACAATAGACATAGCAGAGGGGACCCCGGCCAGGAAGAAGGACATGAGAGGGAGTTCCTGCCCACCCCAGACCTGGAGCTTCTAGACAAAGCCATTGAGGTAGGAGACTGCATCTACACCACTATGCTAAGACCCTTGCTGGTTGCGGAGAAGATCTGGGCCAGCCAGACCACTTCCTAACGGCTGGCTCAGGCCTTTGCGGTGAACACCCCTCCAAGGGCCTTCTGGGATGCGGTTCCCAACTACTTACACGACTTTGAGGATGTCTTTTCCAAGGCCTTGTTTGACTCTCTCTTGGAATGCAAGCAGTGGGACCACGCTATTGAAATCCTGCTGGATTCAAAGCCAGCCAACTGCAAGGTTTATCTGCTCATGCCCAAAGAGCAGGATGAGCTCAACGTGTTCCTCTGGGAGAATCTGGAGTCCAGACAAATCTGCCCCTCAAAGTCTCCAATGGCCTCTCTGGTGTTTTTCATCAAGAAGAAAAATGGCTCTCTCTGGTTGGTCCAGGAGTATTGCGTACTCAATGCAATGACTATCAAGAACCGCTATCCACTTCTCCTCATCTCAGAGCTGATCAACAACCTCTGGAGTGCGTGCTACTTCACTAAGTTGGATGTCTGCTAGGGCTACAACAACATGCGCATCCAGGAGAGAGATGAGTGGAAGACAGCGTTCTGGACCAGCCGCAGGCTATTTGAACCCTTGGTGATGTTTTTTGGACTCACCAACAGCCCCGCCACCTTCCAGACCATGATGAATGACATTTTCCAGGACCTCATAGCCAACAACATAGTATGCATGTATCTCAATGACATCCTCATCTACACCAAAACATTGGAGGAACATTGTCTGATCACATGAGTCGTCCTGAATTGTCTCCACCAACACCAGCTCTACCTCAAGCCAGAGAAGTGTGAGTTTGAGCAGACCCACATTGAGTACTGATACGGTGGCCCGCCGCGACGGAAAGACATAAGAAATATATTATATTTAACTAGGTACAAAGGAAAACATTAAAAATATGCATAAAACTGCTGAAACCTGTAAGCAAGCATGTTCCATAGCCAAAACCTGTAGACTGTATGTACCATAGTATTCCGCGCTTCCCGACAATCCTAAAACTGGTCCAAACATCTAAATTGGAGCACAGACGGTCAAGATATAGGCCTATCTTTGAAAGTCAATGATTTGTTGATGAGAAATGATAGCTGAGGGCTTCCATTAATCAATCAGTGATGAAACGGAGTTAGATATTGATAGGAATGATAACCAAGGAGTGGCTGTGCTGATTTAATCACGGAATGATCTAGAGATGAAAATAGCTTGTGGCACTCAGTGTAAGGGCGACCTCTGGAGGCTATGGCTCAGTCACACAGCTGGCAGAGGGAAATCCAAAGTATATATAGGTAATACAAGAATAACTACTCACCTGGCAGAGGGAAATCCAAAGAGAACAAGTCTAAGAATTCTCTATGCCAGGACTGACACTTTTGAGGCTTCAGCAGCATGGGAAACAACTATACAGATCAACAAGGTGGCTAATCTTAATCTAAATAGTGAAAAACTCGGACATGGCATGTGACTCGGTAGTTACTGGATCACATGCAGCTTTGGCATGTGACTCGGTATTTACCAGATCACATGCAGCTTTGGCATGTGACCCAGTAGTTACTGGGTCACATGCAGCTTATTAGGTAAGCTAGAGTGGACAGAACCAGTAAAAGAAGGTAAGGGAGAACTATACTAAAGGTAAAAAGATAGACAAGAAAGGAAAAGAAGGATAAGAAAAGGAAATAAAGAACAAGAAAAGGAGAAAGATGAGGAGTCCCCTGACATCACCCCCTCTCTAGAGTGTGGCGTCTCAACGCGCTGGGTAGAAGTAATTTTGGACAGCCTGGTCAACCTTGGAAAGAGAGTAGATGCCTCTAATTGCCCGGGGAGCATTAGGGTGCTGTTGGTAGAATTCCCGGACTAAGGCAGGAGCATGGACATTTTCTTGTGGTTCCTAAGAGATGTCTTCAATTCCATAGCTCTTCCACTTGACCTTGAACTGAAGCTTGTTTCGAAAGAGTCGACTGTCTAGGATCCGTTCCACTTCATACTCTTCCCTGTTGTCTACAAAAACTGGAGGTGGTGGTGGCTGTGGGCGTTGACCTGGAATTGGATCATCTAGTGCAGGAGAAAGCTTCACTACATTGAAGACTAGATAGAGCCGGCTCATTCCACTAGGCAGCTTGAGTCGATAGGCTAGAGGACCTACCTGCCTTACTATAGGGAAGGGTCCTAGATGGCAATGAGAGAGCTTCTGAGAAGGTCACGTAGTAGCAATGTCAGAGGCATCCAGATAGATTCGATCTCCAGGCTTGTACTTGGGGGCTGGAGTTCGTCCATGATCATAATAGCGGGCCATGTTGTCCTTTGCCTTAGCTAAGGCTGCCTTGGCTTCCTCTTGGGCAGCCTTCATCCGATCTAGGAACTCATTGACAGCTTCATTCTCTGAAGGTCGTTCACGAGGCTCAAAACCCATCTGAGGATGTCGACCAGTGTCCAGAAGGAAAGGAGACATCTGGGTGGCAGCATGTACATGATTGTTGTATTGGAACTCCGCCTCTAGTAATAGGTCATCCCAGTCATCCTGTTGTTCATTGCAGAAGAGCCAAAGATACTGTTCTAGCTCTTGGTTGACATGCTTGGTCTGGCCATCAGACTGAGGATAGTAGGCAGTGGAGGTGTGGAGTTTGACCTGGAGGAGGCAATACAGTTCTCTGGTAAACTCTGCTACAAACTGAGGTCCATGGTCTGAAACATAGGCATCTGACAATCCATGGAGTTTCCAGACATGCTTCCGATACAGGTTAGCGGCGCTCATGGCAGAGCAGGTGGTGTGTGTTGGGATGAAGTGGACCCGCGATTGCATCATATCTGTGAGCATCTAGTAACTCGACAATGAAGTCTACTGAGGCCACACTCCAATGCTCAGCTGGGATAGGTAAGGGATGAAGTTGCCCCATAGGAAGCTGACGACGAAGTTTAGTTTGCAGACAGAGATCACAGGTGGAGGTGTAAGAGCCAATATACCGTGACATCTGAGGCCACCAGTAATTCCGAGAGACCAGCTCCAGTGTTTTCCATCTGCCAGGATGGCCTGCAATCCGAGAATCATGATGCTATTCAACAATCCACCTCCGGAGGTCAGGTAGGTTGGAAACATAAATGTGTCCCCGGAAAGTGAGAAGACCGTTCTCCAAAGACCACTCATCAGTGCGGACTGACTTTACTCCAGTTCTCTCTCGAACATGCAAGGCCAGAGCAGCCTTGGCTACCAGATCTTCTTGAGCGCCCTCCCGGTTACCTCAACGGATGTCTCAAAGGATGCCTACTTCTTCTCCCTGGCCAACTACACCCTCTAAAGCGCGGATGGCAAAGAGCTCAGGCTTCAGGAGTATAATATTGTCATTGTCGCTAGCTCCTGAGCCATGATCAGCTCGCCTAGAAAGTGCATCCGGCTTATGCTTTGCCCAGGTTTGTAGTGCAATGAAAAGTCAAAGTTGGCCAGATACAAGGACCATCAAGCCTGTTGGCGGTTAAGTTTCTTGGTCGTCTGAAAGTACTCTAAGTTCTTGTGATCAGTCCACACCTCAAACTTATGCCTGGCACTCTCAAGGAAATGTTGCCACTCCTCAAATGACCGAATAATAGCCAACATCTCCTTGTCATGGATCTCATAATTGTGCTCCACGGCATTGAAACTCTTGGAGTAGAAAGCCACAGGATGCCACTTACCATCCTCTTTTGACTGCTGAGAGAGGACGGCTCCAGTAGCAAAATATGAGCTATCGGCTTCCACCTGAAAGGGAGAGTCATCATCTTGGAATAGGAGGACAGGCTTTGAAGTGACTGCCTGTTTGAGGGCATCAAAGGCAGTCTGCTGTGCCACATCCCAGTGTCAAGGAGTGTCCTTAGTGGTGAGATCAAAGAGGGGCCAGGCATGGTGTGAGAAGTCCTGAATGAACCTCCGGTAGAAGTTGGTGAAGCCCAGGAAGGCCTGAACCTCCTTCTTGTTCTTGGGCTCTGGCTATTCTGCCACACCAGCCACTTTGACTGGGTCCATCTCAGCCGTTCCATGAGAAATGATCAGTCCAAGGTATTCAACCTTGGTCTGCTCAAATTCACACTTCTCTGGCTTGAGATAGAGCTGGTGTTGGCGAAGACGCTCCAGCACAATGCGTGTAATCCGACGATGCTCCTCTAAAGTCTTGGTATAGATGAGGATATCATCAAGATATACACACACAACACCTTCTGCTATGAGGTCTCGGAAAATGTTGTTCATCATGGTCTAGAAGGTGGCTGGGCTATTAGTGAGGCCAAAGAACATCACCAGAGGTTCAAAGAGTCCACGATTTGTTTGGAATGCTGCCTTCCACTCATCACCTTCTTTGATGCGCACATTGTTGTAGCCCCAGCGGACATCCAACTTGGTGAAATAGCGTGCACCTCGGAAGTTGTTGACAAGCTCTGAAATGAGTGGTAAGGGGTAGCAATTCTTCACAGTCATTGCATTCAAAACTCGATAGTCTTGAACTAGACGTAGAGAACCATCTTTCTTCTTAATAAAGAAGACTGGAGAGGCCATTGGGGACTTTGAGGGGTGGATGCGACCAGAATCTAAATTCTCCTGCAAGAAGGCATCAAGCTCATCCTGTTCTCGGGGGGAGAAAGGATAGACCTTGCAACTGGAGGGCTCAGCATTGGGTGTGAGCTCAATAGCATGGTCCCACTGCTTGCGCTCTGGCAAGGAGTCAAATGATGCCTTGGAAAAAACATCCTCAAAGTTGTGCAGGTGATAAGGAACTGCATCTTGGAATGACTTAGGAGCAGAGTTAGTGGCAAAAGCCTGAGCTAGCCGCTGGGAAGGAGTTTGGCTGGCTCTAATCTCTGCCACAGTTGGGGGAGGTCGTAAAGTAGTTGCATAAATCCTATCACCTGTTTCAATGGCCCCGTCCAGGGACTCTGAGTCAGGAGCATACACAAATTCACCCTCACATCCATCTTTCAGCTGGGCTTCACTCACTACACCTCGAACGTCCTCATAGAGGGCCTCTCTATGAGGGAACGCCAAGGGAGGAGGATCCAGTAGGTCGAGGTCTGCAAAGAGGAGGTGTCCAACTCGGCAAGCACGTATAGCAGCGCGCTCATGGACTGAGGCTCTGCGCTCCTCTCTACTCTTCTTGGCACATGTAGAACACCGTCGGGGGCAGTGTAAGGGCGACCTCCGGAGGTTGCGGCTAAGTCACACAACTGGCAGAGGGAAATCCGAAGTGTATTAGAGACAGTACATATTACAGGGAAGTAACTAATCACCTGGCAGAGGGAAATCCGAAGAGAACAAGTCTAAGGATTCCTCTGCCACGGCGTGGCGCATCAGTGTGGGGGCAGGGGCGTGAGAACGACTGTACAACATCTCGGAGAAGTCCGACGACTGCAAGGGAGCGTCCCAGAGGTCTCCGGGACGGCCTGAAAAGGAAATGGCCGGAAAAGGAAGTCCGGAGGGTCCCGGAGATCTCCGGGATGGCCAGAAAAGGAAGTCCCCTGACATCACCCCCCCCTTAGAGTGCGGCGTCTCGACGCACCGGGTAGAACAAGTTGCGGACCGTGCGGTCTACCGGGGAGACGGGGTAGATGCCCCGGATTGTGCGGGAGGCCTCAGGGTGACTACGGTGGAAGTCCTTCACCAGAGCGGGTGCGTGGACGTTTTCGGCGGGTTCCCAGGATATGTCTTCGATACCGTAGCCCTTCCACTTGACCTTGTATTGCAGCTTGCGCCGGAATAGACGGCTGTCGAGGATTTTCTCCACTTCGTACTCCGGGCGGTTGTTGACAATGACCGGAGGTGGCGGAGGCGAAGCACGTCGAC
>QLOM01001029.1:0-22974 GCA_003313785.1 Termitomyces sp. MG148
TCATTCCGGCCACTTTAAGGGTCTTACCAGCATTCCGTCTGTCACGCTTTGTCAGCCACCTTCAGTGGCATTTCAGATTCCGCTCTCACCATTCCATTGAACGCCGTCCTACAAAGTAGTGTACTGAAGCGCCGCCTCGGCAGCAGCGGCAAAGTGTGACACAGCTCAACCTCCTTCCAAAAATGGATATCTGGCAATGATAAGGCAATAGCTCGGGTTTTCACTGGGCGATGTCGTTGATCCAAGTTGTAGAAGCAACTAAACATAAGTTATAGCTTCGATCTATAATATATAAGTGTAATCATTTGATATAGAGCAGATATTCTCGAATCTAGCTCAGAGGACGGAATGGTGGTAAGACCCTGAAAGTGGCCGGAATGACGGTGGGGATAGTATTCTTTCTACTCTTTCTACTCTCCTTTCCCAGCCCCGAATTAACTGCGAACGCGACTTGCTGATCATCACGTGATTCGGCCGCCAGTCTCATGCTCCATCTTCTCCCTCGCCGTCTCTTCCAGTGCCGAGCCATGAGAGTTGTTCCCCTCCCCGTTCGCGAGGACAACTACGCTTATCTTCTCGTTGATGAAGCCTCAAAGAAGGCCGCCGCGGTCGACCCGTATGACGTATCAAAGATAACCGCCGCAGCGAAGGAATTCGGGGTTCAGATTGTTGCAGCTCTTACGACTCATCATCATTTTGATCACAGTGGAGGCAACAAGGTCACATTCATTCTATCTGTCTAACAAGGTCGACGTTTCATCCAAGGTTCAATCTAGGACTTCGTGTGTTAGTTCCATGGATTACTCGAAACTGGACCTGAAGATATATGTTCTCAGGCTGCCAAGTATCCTGATGCTACGATATACGGCGGTAGTGACAAGGTCCCTGCCTTGTCACAGCTCGTTCAAGATCAAGACGAGTTTCTTCTAGGCGATAATACGCACATTAGGTCGGTCAATCGCAGATACCATCCAATGTATAGCTTCACATTCATACAAGGTGTCTTGCAACCCCTTGCCATACCCAGGATTCGATATGCTATTATGTGACAGATAAAGGCAAGAAAACGCAGCCTGGCGGCGTGTTCACAGGAGATACACTGTTTATTGGCGGCTCTGGCCGATTTTTTGAAGGAACCGGTCAAGAGATGAACCGCGCCCTCAAGTATCTCGGCACCTTACCTGACTCTACTATCGTCTACAATGGGCACGAATACACGGCAGGAAACCTTGCATTTGCCAAATCTATAGATCCCAATAATCCCGCCGTCAGGAGGCTGGAAGACCTTGCCAAGGCAAATAAAATTACCACGGGCTTGACTACCATCGGTGACGAGAAAGAATGGAACGTATTTATGCGTCTCACGAGCGATGCTGTCAAGTACGATAAATCCTGATGTCGCCGTTCCAGTTTGTCATAGTCGAATTGTTCTAGATCAGCGACTGCGGCGACGGTGGATACACCCGAAAGCACAATCATGAACACCTTACGGAACCAGAAGAACAACTTCCGAGGGTGCGTCACTTACTCTGAATTAACGTACAAACTATCATTTTATTATCGTAGGTGAAAAGGTTTTCTCGGTTGTAACTACGAGACAGTACAAGCAGTAGTTTTTGACTAGTTTTTGCCCTTATGTGTGAGATGATTGCGTAAAGGAGATGATACACGCATATTAAAATCCGATAGCTTTGAGAACGGCGGATCGAGCATATGGAATGTATGATAGTGTGTACCATGTATATGCCAAAAATTCAATAATGACGAACACTTGTTAGGTTGTCAGAGTTATCGGTCTCCAAAATTGCGCATGCACATACCGAGACAAAGAATCTAGAGGGCGGCGCAAATCAGACAAGTCTTAGCCCAAAGTGCTGAGATCCACATACCTGATTCCCAAGGACAAATGCAGCCACAAACACCATCCCTATCGAGGCAAGAAACACGATGGAGGCGACAACTCGAACAGGTTTGAACATCTGTTTGGCAAGTCAGTTCGTCATCATTAAAGATACACTGGAAACATCGAGCTCGCCAGCTTGATTTGTTTGAAAAACTGTGAAACTACAGTCAGCGTCCCGAATTGTATGCTGTGTTATAATCTATAGCAAACGCACACCAATGAGAAAGCCAGTGCCCACAAGTGACACGATCGTTCCAATGACATACAATACTGTTTATACGAGTCAGCATCGCAGAACCAAGTCTTTGAGACGAAACTGACCAGCAAATAATGCGAGCTGACCAAGAAAGAACACGATTGAACCCAGGAGACTCAGTATAAAGCCAGCGGCAAGACTGGAGGATTGGCATGATAGTCCAGACGTGTTTATGAGGACAGGAGGATGCACTTACCATCCTATAAATCCATAGAGCCGTTGCGTTCGTGACAATCCGAGAAAGTGGAAAGCAGAGTCCCCTTCAAAAAAGGCAGTTTCGGGTATGGCACCGCTTGCTGCCTCGAGGTTGAACCAGCCTTTATTTGCCATGTTGTGCTTGGTATGGAAGGTAAGCGGAAGAGAACAGAAAGCAGGGTGTCAATGGAGAGGGGAATGTGTGGGCTGTTCCAGCAGCGTTTGGTGACAACTGCTTGATGGGCGGTACTCTGCTGCTGACATGCCACAATTGCATAATCATTCAAAGACATCAACATCTTTAAACACAAGAAACTACATATAACACAGTACTATGATTATTGTTACACGAAATACATCGTATTCTTCATACGAGCATTGATATCATTAAAATGCTGTTTGAAATAGTCTAGATGGTGCTCTTCGTCCGATGCAACAGACATCTCGTCCACACCACCCACATCATCCGAAAAATGGAATTTCGCCCTTCGACAAACCAGCTAGAAAATTAGGGTCAGCATCGAAAGGGTGAGTTTTAAGCTGGTATGGCACAGACATCAGCATCTATCATGAACGGCATAGAAATCAGCATGTCGCCAAAAATTTGACACAATATACGCACAATATACAGGCGCTGGGATCTTTACCGACCTCGTTGCCCTAGAGTAGCAATGACACAAGGCGTATCTGAACCGTGACTCGCTTCAATTTCAGTTCTAGGACGGTCATTAGACACTTACGCAATTTCCTGGAGCCTGTCGATATCAAATCACTTAGCGATCATTAAAGTAAACACTATCAGGACATACTGGTCGGAGGATAGATTTGAACCGTTGCGGAGAACTGTGTAATGGCTGGGACGGCTCGCTAGGTAGTACGAATAATTATCCCCACGTTGGAAGGAAACCTTTACCATTCACGCACTTCCTTTAAGTCCTGGCTGCGACTGGAGGTAAAAGTCTTGATACACGGGATGTATTATGTCTACACAAGCACCATTAATGATCACGCATCAGAAGTAAAAGAGCACGCACCTTGGTCCACAACAAACCCAGAATAAATGTTGCCATTCCCTTTTGGGTCTTGTGCTTCCGCGTTCCCAAAGAATCTGAAATGGTGACGCTTGCCGACTACAATGAACGTCAGTTCTGGCCAATGAGCCTGATTTTGTCCATAAGTCTCTGGTAGGATTCCTGATACCGGTATGACTAAATTTTCATTTTCAACGCACAGGATCCTACCTTTCATTGCGTCAACCTCCTTGTCAAGGACAGTCTGAAATTCGCCCTCCGACACGCCATCACGAAACATAAAAACTCGCTTCGGATACACGCCATGCAATTTATGAAAGGCATTCAAAGCAATCTTTAGAGCGTCGTGCATGAATCCCATCAAAACAGAAAAGAGGATGGACTGGCATTACCTTGAACATTTCAGAGAGATCCTGGATGATTTCTGTACGACTTGCTTGGACCCTGATTGAAGCAGTGTATTTGCAAAGTCTCTCGTCTGTCGAGGCAACAAGGGCTGATATAGATGGAAGGAAACTACCAGGACCTGGATGACTGACATCTGCACCTGGAAAGCACTGTTCGCGGTCTAAAGGAGGGTGTGTATTTGTCTTTCCTTACCAATGACCATGGTCGGTATAGACTTTAAAAAATCCATGGCATGATTTTTTGGCATATGATTTATGCCACCGAGTTTAGCATTAATCCTGCCAACTCAAAACTTGAGTTGCCTGGATGTAACTTTGGAGGTTAACCCTTACTTCAAAATCAAATTGTTGTGATATTGATTGGCCCTCCTTTGTTGTGCATCAGAGGCAAGTTTCCTTGACCATTTCTAAACGTGATTAGTATCTTTATCAACTCCGGTGATCAAGAACTTACAACACATTGTGTCACAGCCCCTCGAGTGATATCACCGAATCTTTTTATTTCACGGTAAGTTTCAGGAGCAGACTCAGGCAAGATCGCAAGTATCATGGTTGCATTGGCCAGTCTACCAGCTTTTTCCAGTACCTTCTCCAGGAGATCAGTTGAGACTAACATGAAACAAAGGATAGACTCACTTCAGCTATCATGGAGTTGGGAGGGGAGCGAACAACGTCATGGGGAGGTCCTACACCTGCGATCAATTAGCAAAGTTCATTTGTGTCCTCATTGTACCTACCCATGCCTGTCATAAGGTAGTCGACGAGTCAAAAACCACAGAGGATAGGATAAGACGAACCTCTTTCCATCATACACTGAGTTAGATCAGTGATAAATGTGTTAAGAACTAAGGGGTCACAATTGGCAAAATCGACGACAGTCCATGCCGGAAGGTGCACTGCTTTGAGAAAGCGCCTTCTCATCACGTCCCAGGTACCTTGACGCTTGAAGGGCAGGAGTCAGCATAAAGTGATAAAAGCAGGTTTAATCACAGAAAGCAGACCTGCGGAGCAAGCTGGCTGTCCCCAAAAGTAATGGTAGGTGATGGGAGAAGGCGCCCCTGTACAGATAATGGCTGCGGATCAACGGTTATCCCAGCTCCGATTAAGAAGGAAGATTGGGTGTATTTGAGCTCCTGCCAACCAGCGGTGATGGCACTGAGCCTCTGCCTTGGGTCTCTCGGAAAAAATTCAAGTGCTTCTCTCACAACGTCCGGCGATGATCGATTCTAAAAGCACTTAGATAGATGCAAACATAGTGATTGTTGAACATTACTTTATATAACTGCTGAATTGTCTTACAGGCGGACATTGGAAAAAGACCATCGGAACCGAGTTTAACTCCCAAAGAGCCCGGCCTAATTGTATAACGATGCGCAATCGCAAAGTGATCCTAGTCCGAAGATTATAATCAATCGGTAGGTTTGTTCCCGCAAGAAACGCTCACCGCTACCGATATTCTCTCACCACCTTTGTCAAATCTGATTTTGCCAACATCTCCAATAACATCCTTTATCGTTTTGGGTCGTTTACCTGAATGACCAGGAAGTACAACGTCCACTTTTACCCCTTTCAGGAATAATCGTAACTTTTTGATAGAACTTTCTTTGAGATCGCCAAGGTCGCGAATGCTTCTCAGGTGAAGATACTCAGCACAGATTTTCTCTAGGTTATCTGTCGGAAGGCTGATCAAAGGAAATCAATGAACGTTTGTGATTATGAAGTGGAGTCGCACATTACACCGATAGTAACGTCAACATTGACAATAACCTTCCCCAAGGTCGGTCTAACACTCCTATAGATGAAAGATATCAACAAGGGGTATTTCTAGAACCAGCACACGAACTGGAAATGACCACGCCACAATTCAAGAGGGTTAATCTTTTGGCTGGTGACTGACAACGAGATCAATTAGTATTGGTAAATCCCACTAGAGAAGATGCGTCCGACATTTCTGATGTGGGGTGAAGAAACTCTTCATGTTGAAAATCCTGGGCTCAGTCCTGCATAGATGGTCTTCAAGGTCCAAGTCGAAGGGTCGGTAATTGAAGTGAGAGCTCACATGCGAGGAGTAGATTGTATGAAGAGATTGAGCATATTGATAGCAGTAGACGAATCACTTTCGGGGCGGATGCTGTCTGGGTCACCCTGTGTTAAACGATGGAGAGTGCTACGACGGAGTTAAACCTAGTGAATGGCAATGCAAAAAGTGTTACAAATGACTGCTGACCTGACGTCAATCCGTTTGACCAATGCGACCCGGACAGCTACCTCCTTCTGAGGGCGATTGGGTGACGATCTATTATCCCAGGGTACTCTGAACTATAAGACGGAGTGAGTAAACATGGAGTACGAGTCTTAATTTCTAACTTCTTGCGATCTGAATCGATACTCGGCAAATGAAAAGAGGTTCTTCTTCCCATCGAATGCTACACAAATCCTCAGCAAAACCTACGGTGACATCATGAAGATAAAAGGCAGACCGCCGAGAGGATTGAAGATTTCTGGGCAGACATTATGTTGTAGTCTCATAATGATCTCTGTTCCTTTCTTGTTCCCTAGAGAAAATGGACGGGATCCGGTATCCCATAACGGGAGAATTACTTTTATTACAGTCAGGGCAAAGGAACTCCTGCACAATAGACAACTAACCAACTGAATTTCGAATTAAGGAGCACGGTCAGCGGCGAAAGATAAGCTCACCGTCGTAGTGATATACGTAACCAGAATTGTTGGAAGGTCGGTTCCAGTGCATGACGAATGCATTAGTTCGGGCAGTAACTGGTCTACCAATCTTTCCCGGCGGATTGCGTGAAAGCATCTTGAGTCACGATGCGACAGGGTAATCTGAATTGTTACTAGCTCAGACGGATTTGCAAGTAAAAGTCAAGTTTACTTCAAGATTGAAGAGCAGAAGGGCTTGTTTGTCCAGAGCAGCGGGTCCAATACTCGCACTTTGGACAAAAGCAAGTCCGAATAGAGCTTAATCAGTGATTGGCCGTGTTTATATGTCGGCCATGACCATCAGGTCACGCGATCAATTCCTGAGAAACTTCGGCGACTTAGGAACTTCTTTTTTACGAAAGGGATGCAGCGCATCATCTGTATCAATGAGACAATATGTATATTGATGCCGCCCCCATAGATAGACAACTCAAGCTGGGATTTAACAAGGTCTCATACCGCACGAAATACTTGCCGGAATGGTTTCAGGTAATTTCAGGGAAATATAAAGCCATCTACAGTCACCGTTTTGAAACATAGATATCGACAGTATGTACAGCAAAAATAATAAATATACCAAATGAAGTCCAGTATCATTTTTTCGTTATTTCCATTCCTTCGTAACCTTGCAAACCCTTTCGTCGTAGCATCTCGAGCGCGTCATTTACAGAGGAACGTGCTTTCTCAAGCGTAGGAGGACCTCCAGGAAGACCAAGACGTTGCTTTGTCATATTGAGGTGCGTATATATACCTGGAACAACGTTGGGGAGATAGTCCATGACGATTTGTTCCTGCGTAAATTCTTTTGAATATTGCGTTTCGGACAATGTTCCGAGTATACGTACCTTAGGATCAAGCACCTTGATACCACGCTGTAACCACCACATCGCGCTCTTGAATGATTCATCGTTCGGCGGAGTCGCGCATACTGTGGCAGCGAGCTAACCCATTTTAAGTTGGTGCGTGACAAAGTGATCAATAGATAAGACGTACCCGATGCATCGCAGTAAGTATCACAGGTTGCGATAAAGGTCCAGGTCTATCCAGAGGCATAACAACATCTGCATTCGTAGCCGAGAGGAGACGCTGAAGATCTCTCAAGTCCTCACTCAAAACGGCTGGAAGGAAGATAGATTCCCAGGTATCATTAGCGTCTGGGTTACTGATGGACTCAGGCTGTTGTTGTTGCTGCGGGGGTATAACCTGTTGCTGGGGCGGAGGTGGGGGAGGGGGCTGGGGGATCGTTGCAGGATGGGACGCCTGAGGGGCAGCGATGGAAGGGGGATACCACGTTTGATGAACAGCGGCGGGAGGCAGGGGGACCTGTTGGGACTGCTGAGGTAGCTGCTGTGATAAAGTACTCATCTTGTGACCATAGCCTGCCGGAGGGGGTGGAGCAACAGGAGCATTCTGTTGACGGGGATGTAAAGAAGCTAAACCGCTCTGAATGGGTGGAACGTTCGCATTCGGGGAGTTACGGGTCTGAGACTGTTGCTGAAGGTTGTGATGGGGCACAGTTGCGTTCATGGTTAAGAACTTGATGTGATCCGACAATGACCTGACTGTATTCTCCAACTCACGAATTGAAGCCTACAATGACATGTGAGCACGAATTTTCGTATTGTCTTTCCCGACGAACCTCCTGACTCCTGAAAAGATCACGTTGCCAGGACATCAATTCCGTCTTGAGACTATGAACTTCGTGTCGCAATTCCTGCGAAAGCTCTTGATGCATCCTGTTCAAATTCTGACTGTAGAGAGGAATGAATGTCTTCGACGCATCATGGACGTGACCGGCCAACAGAGGTGTAAGATTTGTCGATAAGATACGTGCAAAATGAGCAGATATATCAGGGCGAATTATCATTTTCTCCAGTTCATTTGGTAAAGTCTGTGAAGCGGATGAACAAGGCACCATGATAGAGTGATGAAACAAACCTGTCTGATGACATCGACGAGACCTCTACCAATCTGTTCATCGAGAGCAGCCTTAACTTCACTCTTCGTGATAGTCTCCAAAGATGGCAACACAGAATTCTGCACTTCATTCTTCACAGCCATTTCGACTACACGGGTTGTATTTCTGGTGAGCTCAGTCGATATTAATTTGAGAATTTTCTCTTGGCGAGCAAATTCCTCAGCCTGCTCATGAGCACGAGCATCTTCCATGCGTTGGTCTGGAAGGATAAAGATGTTTAGATTCGATGACAGTGTTTCAGAACAAACAACGCACGTTGTTTATCCATCTCTTTGCCAATGAGGCGCGCGATACGAGTGTGAAGGCTCTCCTCCGTCCTCTTGATCTCACGACTGACTGCTTGCGCAAGAGGCGACTCGTTGATGACAAATGTGTCAGATCTACTATTCTTGTCTTTAGTCTGCTCTTCCTTCTCTTTCCAGTTGACGGACTTGAACCCTTTACCCCTGGCTTTTTGATCATCTTGGTTCAAGTCCCCATCCTCAGATACAGGAGATCGTGCACGGGGATGTATGGTCTGTGCAGAGCGAGAGGTTGCTGACGCCTGATGTGCCTGACGTTGGTTTTTGACCTCTATTGATGATGGAGAAGTTAACGAATCATCCAAGGGAAGTTTACTCGGCGTCGTTGCCAAGGCAGATTCAAACCATTCTTTACGAATGAGGATTTGGTCGACGCCACCTGAGTGAACATTGAACGCCAACAAAGCTAGGTCCCCGAGAGGTATTTTTGCTGCTATACATGCTGCGTTCGCCTCCTTGCCGCTTAGGTCCGATTCTGCTGTAAGGATAACAAAGTGAACAGATGGTTTAGGTCCACTGAATTCAGCAATCTGGTCAAAGCCGCCTCTAATAGCCTCTTCACCGTTAACGATTGTTGACTCGAGGTTGATCCTAAGCGCAATTACACTCTCACGACGGTTATTTGCTACCCATAAAGTGTGTATCTTGGTATCGTAACTGGCATGTCCGAACATCTCGAAATCTTCTTGTTGGGTATTGACGAATTTGATGGTGGATAGGATTTGTTTGGTCGTATGCGATAACAGTTGGAAGACAGTACCATTCTTTCGGCCGACGACAATACCACCATCAACAAGAGTCAAAGAAGATGGTAAATCTTCCCCACGAATGTTATGAGTTGAGAAAGGGAGCTGATCATGCATGTTCCAAATCGTTAAAGTTGATTCTACGGTGATAGTGGCGAGAGCATAATGCAAGACGTCAAAGTCAAACGAGACAAGACGCTGATGAAGTTTGAGGACAAAGAGACATGACAGGTGAATCAACACTCACAGAAGATACAGTGAAGGTCTGGCTCATATGAGTCAGGCTTTGAAGAGTGATAGCCTCGTCACGATATTGAGAATGCACAGTGGCTAAGTCAATCACATAAAGTTTATTCTCCGAAGCAACTGCTAAGGTATTGGGGTCCTTAGGATGCCACTTAACAGCATGAATGCCGTCATCACTTGAAGGTTGAACACAAAGAAGTACTTGTCCGCTGCAGCTGTGTTTTAAGTGTCAATGTATATTGTAGCTGAGGAAACGTACGGAACGTCATCAGTTATGGTATCTGGTAATTGCCAGACGATGAAACCTCCTTCAGATGTCACAGCAGCGAGCCGGTCCTTGTGAACGGCCATGTCAATGATAGACGAAGTAGGAGAAAAGATAGCGGGATCCAGCTGAAGCAGTGTGCGGAAGCCACTGGATCTAGATATAACGCGAACACGACCTTGATACGTTACTTAGAAAAAGCGAAAAAGGAAATGTTAAGGCATACCTCGAGTCATCGTATAAGCCACCCAGTGTGTAGCACCAATCGTACTGCCAGGCAAGAAATTTGCATCTTGTTTGACGAGTGCGATCGCAGTCGATTTGACTTCATCACGCGAAGCCTGGATTTCGGGCATAGGGCTGGACACATCAAAGATGATAGTCTGAGCTGGAGGACTGTGTTGAAGAGAGACATACAATAGTAAGCAAACACTCCGGCAAGACAGTGATCACTCACGACGGACTCGACATGTTCTTGGGCAACTTTGACTGGGCAGAACCTTTTCTCCCGTTACCGCGAGTAACGGGTGAACCTTCCTTCTCACGTCTGCTTCCTCCCTGCTGCAAACCAGGCCCACCGCCTGCTTGATTGGCGGGGGACTCGTTAGCACGACCTTGGATCCTCTGGGTATGTGATCTAGGAGGGGATGATCGCGGAGGTGGAGAAGCTGCACGGTTGGTAACAGGTTTGGGAGGAAGAGGGGGAGGAGGCGCCCTTGACGACAAAGTCTCTTGTTGAGAGAAATCAAAAGCATCGTACGTTGGAGGAGGCTGCGGAGGAAGCTGCCCTCGGGTTAGGTGCTCAAGCAAATTCTCAACTGACTGCCTCTTCGGGTCAGGCGCTGCCCAAGAACCAGCGTCCTCGTTGATGCCGGTGATACCGGACGCCTGAGGAACAGGCTTCTTCTTGACGGAACTTGTTGAGGCCGATAGGTGATCAAAGGGAGAGATAAATTCAAACATCGATTTGCGAGGAGAGGGTGTTTGCTGTTGGGAAGAAGATTGCTGAGGTGCTTGTTGCTGCTGCGATTGAAGGGGCATGACAGGGATTTGTTGCGCGGGAGGGAGAGGTTGTTGATGTACTTGTGGCGCTAGAGTAACCTCGGCCACATCGACCTGGCTGTACGGACGGTACTCCCCGTCATGCAATGATGGTGCATATGGTGGAGATGGCGCAGTACGGGAAGACTGGGTTTCTACGTAATTCGCCCGAGGAGGGTTGCTATGAAAAAACATTGAGATAATGTTCAAGGTGATGGAAGAATAATATGAATTTCAGACGACTTCGATTAAGATGTTAATGACATGCTTTATCCACATGTGTGCATCGTGGGAGTCATGCATGACACACAACAATATCAGCAAGGCATGCTGACCTACCCACACATGCAGGATAATAGTCCGATAGACATGACTGGATATCACTCACCCTGCCATCAATTGCTCCAATAAATATTTGCCTTGCGTCTCATTATGAGTAGGAGTTCCACCGGAACCAGAACGCTGGGATGAACCGGGAGGAGTCGGTACTGGTTGTGGGACAACAGGTCCAGCAGATGGCACGGACGCCTGCGCTGGTATACCACGAATGTTCATGGTTGAAGTTCCTCCACCAAGAAGGGTGAGCAAGGCGTTCTGGCGCTCAGCATTCGTGGCACTTGTGTTGGACGCAGCGGACGAGATAGGCTCATCAGCAAGAGATAATAAAGAAGACGCAGAGGCTGAAGTGCCGTATGCATCAGAAACATGGCCACTAGCCTGCTGCTGGTGATCAACAGCAAGATGACTGAAAAGAGAATCAATTTGGGTTGGAGAAGCGTTGGACGAAGGCTGTTGAAGAGACTGTTGTTGCTGGGCTGCTGGAGGCGTCGAACCCCGGGAGAAGAGCTCAGCTAGAGGGTTTCGATTGTCCATTGCCCTCGTGCAGGGAGGCGGTGAACAAGTGAAGATACGCTTAATTTTTTGACTGCAACCCAACCACGCCTTCGCCACGAGGCTGTTGTTCTTCGGCAACTGCCGGTATGGGTCAATGCGCGATCGAGATCGACAATGTCCTTCTATCCATTCCTCAGCTTATTCCTCCGTTGGCGATGAGTCCTCAATATCTGTCACTGTCGCATATGGTACATGATCATGGTTAACAGAAGTAGAAATTCCTGGTGAGTCCTTAAATGTGTCGTGCGGATGCACTCCTTCGACAAATATGCGTCAACAATACTATCATAAATAGGGGCTGTCCAAAGCATATCTTTACCATCTGTATCACATCCATCCATCTGTTCTAGCTCAAGCTTCGTCACTATGTTCACCGTTAGTTCTTCCCAGCTTGTGCCCGTTGGGTGTGACCTCACTATTCCATTGGATAGACCACCCAAACCATTGTATCTAACCAGGGTGCTTGTGGCCAATCCTCTTGCAACTGTGGCGACAGGCATGCGTATTTGCTTTTAACTGTGACCTCACTGATAACATTTTCCACCCGAAGTTGCTCTTGCAAGTCCGGCGAATGCAAGTGCTAAACAGCTCGCTACTGCGTACGATAACGGCAATGATCCATCGATTGTACACTATGCATACACATTGCCATGAGGTTATCATATTGTCAAATCACGTTCTGAGGCAGTGTCATCGAACGTAAACATGCTAACTTACGGGGACAAACAGACTGACCTATATTTTGGTACCTTTGGCAACGCATGGGGTCTAATGTCTTGAGCTGTTCCAGTAATTTCTTGCAGTCAGCAAATAAAGCTTGAGTGTTCCCTTCATTCGGATGCTTTCTCAACAATAATCGCTTGTAATGAACAATCGATTCCATGCACCCTGTTCCATGATCAACAAGGATAACGATGAAACGATATATCCATACATTTGCTATCTGGCTGTTCGTCAAGGAGCTCCTGAATGGCGACTATCTCACTTTCCAAGAGTTCCTTATCATCACCTATGAGGCCATTTTAATCTCTAAATACATATTAAGAACATGATTTACTTGCCTGCACCTATAAGCCATCGATGGTACATCCAAACGCTCTGATCATTTGGATCCGTATACATTGCATTTCTCAAGAGGTTGAATTCTGCATGTCGGTTTCCAATGACAAACAAAAGGTCGAACAATTAAAGCAATCACCTTCCTCTCTGCTTTTCTTTGTAACGCCACCTGAGCTTTCCCGTAACAATGTCAAAACCTTAGAACGTTGATGCCATGCACTGAAGTTGGATATATTGGCCTCGATCTTACGAGAGGTGTAAAAGAGTTCGGATTTCTCTGATCGTGGTATTGGCATGCTAGCGAGAACATATCTTCGATAGTTCCAAGCATGAACTATTTGTGCAGAAAGAATGGGTTGTTTCTGTCGGTATAGAGAAGGAGAACGAGCTTACAGTTCCTTGGATCTGCGTCGAGCAACTTTTCCACGACATGGAGCTCCCTATCCCAGTTTGTCTTCCTCCAAAGATCAGCGTCCACCTGATCAGGCGTTGCCGGTGTATTAGGAGTGTTCTCAAGACACCACCTACGATGATTCCAGATCCAATAAACTTTGGGATGTGCTTTCAATGCCGTCATAGTGTTAGATAGTTCTTTTGTTAACAGATCGTTCATTTCCTCCGGCGAGCTAGTGAAAGACCAAGATGCGTCAATTGCTTTGGTACGAATGTATCAAAAGTAGCACCTTCTCGGGAAGATACCATTTAGGAGGATATTGCGCCGATAATTCCAAATGGTATAGAACTCAGGATTAACTAACAACAGGCACGAAGTTAACCGGAATGCTTCCTCAGACCAGTCTCTACTCTTCTTCTAGATCATCAACAATGAGGTATAAGATGCAGAAACGACTATTTTTCCCGAGCCACGAACCCTTGATAATACATCCTGAGTCAAAGAGAGGTAGTCATCGAGCTTAGCCTTTTCTCGGAGTCTCTTGGCTTCCAGCGCCTGAGTAGACTGGTGAGTTCGTTTCACACCGTGCTGGATACAGATGAGAATTTATGTCTCTGCGTTGAGTAATGCAGGTGACCGACCATGAGAGTGAGATCGCTGACAAGGTGTCTGGCAGATCAGTTCAGCCGGCAATTGCCGCGTTGTCGAACTTTTGCTTGTCCCTCCAACTTGAGTAGGCTTGGTCCTCGTCCTCGGTATATCAAAATGCCGACTGCTGTTTCCCAGTCACCCTCAGAGGAGTCTCTCAAAGCATATTTTCCACTTACATTTCCCATACCCAGTCCGGTCAACCACCCAGACCTTCTTACAGTCCAGGACCTCCATCGAGAAGAGGACCTACTCCGCAATCCGACATCGTTTCGCTTATGGTGGTCAGCTATCAACACTACAAGAGAAGCCTTTTTTGCCCTTCAGAAAATAGAGCCTCTGGATCTGCCAACAGAGCTCATTACCTTGCTTGGTCCGCTCGCGTCTCCTCTGGCCCGAATTTCGCTCCAACGCCTTACATATCTCTATGAGGCTGCATTGGTTCAATTTGCTGGCTCTTTCAAATTATGGAAGTCGTACCTCAACCTACGCATGTCTTTTGTTCTTGGAAATCTTGTCGTCAAAAAGAGGTCCGGTGGAAAGAAGAAGCTTCCAGAAATGAAGGACGCGTTGGAGGAAGAACACGATGACTTGGAGGAGTGGGAGGGTGGTTTAGACCCGGTCATTGGATGGGAAGAGTGGAAATCTCTTGTAGCGACGTTTGAACGCGCGTTAATGTGGCTACCAAGGGTACGTATTTTCTCGACTCTCCATCCAGGAGGTTCTGATGCCACATATCTTCCAGTTACCTCGTCTATGGCTCATGTATCTCTCGATCTTCTTCCATCCAAAATGTCCTCCGCTCCTCTCGCATACCCACGCGCGACATACATTTGATAGAGCCTTGCGAACACTCCCTCCCTCTCTTCATTCACGTATATGGGTCCGCTACCTTCTTTGGGCAGAGGGTAAAGGTGGTGCTGCAACTGTACATGTCTACCGGCGTTACCTCGCCGTTGATCCCACTGTCACTGAACGATTCACGACCCTTCTGCTTACCCCCCCCAACTCCTCACCTCGGCCGCTGGAAGCTTCAAAGTTGCTCCTATCATTAGCGAGAAAAGCTGCCCGCGGCGAATATACAAGCCCAGAAGGGAAGAGCCCATATCAACTCCTTGAAGCTTGGATTGAAGTAGTGGAGAAGTTTGGGGATGAGGTTGGACTGGACGTAGAGGAAACCCTTGAATCCAATGAGGCGATCGCTGTAGCAGAGGCAAAAGTTGCAGAGAGTGCGACCAAAAGCTCTGAATCCGCAACGACTGACGACAAGGCTGGTCAAGCTCGTGTGACGTCTGATGAACAGACGACCCACCCATACGATGAGGATGAGGATCCCTTGAGCTCACGAAAACTCAATGTGGAGAAGATTGTTCATCAGGATGGACTAGCCCTCTATAAAGACCAAGCAGGGCGTTTGTGGACAGGTTTGGCTACATATTGGATTAAACGAGGAGAGTTCGATCGAGCCAAGGAGACCTTTGAGTGCGGTCTTAAATCCGTGTTGACCATCCGAGACTTTACCCAGATTTTTGACGCTTATGCTGAATTCGGAGAATCACTTATCAGTGCTTTGATGAACAGCTTGGAGAATGAAGATGACGAGACTGAGGAGGAAGCTGCAGAAACTGAACGAGAACTAGACGCGAAAATAGCAGAATTCGAGGATCTAACAGATCGGAGACCTTTCCTTGTCAATGACGTCCTCATTCGACGGAATCCAAACGACGTGCAGGAGTGGGAGAAAAGGATTGCTTTGTGGGGCGAAGACGATGAAAAGGTATACCTCTTTTCCTGGTGAGGGATTTTTGTTCACATATGGTCAGGTTGCTGCGACGTATACCAAAGCGTTGGACACAATCAATCCACGCAAAGCTACGGCCAACTTCCATCGGTTATATATCAACTTTGCCAAGTTCTATGAAGAAGGGGGAGTCACTGGACAGGCTGAAGAGGATCTAGACAGTGCACGTAAAATTCTTGAGAAAGCCATCAAGGTCAACTTCAAGCTTGTTGAAGACCTTGCTGAAGTCTGGTGTGAATGGTCCGAGATGGAAATCCGTCATGGGTACGTTTCTCTGGTCACTGGAAGTCTCTGTCCTAATATCCTATTAGAAACTACGACGATGCCGTCCGAGTCATGCAGCGCGCAACTGCCGTTCCGAAAAATATTAAAGTCAATTATCACGATCATGTAGGTTGTCTTTCTTGTTTTGTGTGTAGATCTATTCATATCATCTTTCAGACTCTTTCTGCTCAAACCAGATTATTCAAGTCCCTGAAACTCTGGTCATTTTATGTAGATCTTGAAGAATCCATTGGGACAGTAGAATCAACGAAGAATGTCTACGACAAAATACTTGAGCTTCGCATCGCTAACGCCCAGATCATCGTCAACTATGCTGCATTCCTCGAAGAGAATGAATATTTCGAAGAGAGTTTCAAGGTATGACAGAGTACTTGGATCAATGTCCTCCTACTGACCTATCCTTAGATCTACGAACGCGGTGTTGAGCTATTCACGTTTCCTATATCTTTCGAAATATGGAATATTTATCTTTCCAAATTTACGAAACGCTATGTATGTTTCTACATGACATGTCGTGTTCTTGATACTCAGCAATGTCAGGGTGGTTCAAAACTGGAGCGAGCTCGTGACTTGTTTGAGCAAGCGTTGGAAAAGTGCCCTCCAAAATCCTGCAAACCTCTTTTTCTCATGTATACCAAGTTAGAGGAGGATTACGGCCTTGCTAAACGGTCAATGAACATCCTCGACCGTGCCACCAAGGTCGTCGCTGATCAAGATAAATTCGACGTACGTGAAACTGTACATGTATGATATCTGCTGATATTAAATTTGTCTCAGATGTTTACAATTTATATTGCAAAAGCAGCAGAAAATTATGGCTTACCAGCCACCCGTCCTATCTACGAACGGGCACTGGAAGGTGGGGAAGCCAAATCGACCTGGATATCTTCATTATACTTATAGACGACCTAGTCCTTCCTGACCGTCAGACCGCTAACATGTGCCTTCGCTTCGCAGCTATGGAGCGCAAGTTGGGCGAAATCGACCGTGCTCGTGCTATCATTGCCCATGCGTCTCAGTTCTGTGACCCACGTGTCAATCCTGATTTCTGGGCACAATGGCATTCTTTCGAGCTCGATACAGGCTCCGAAGATACTTTCAAAGAGATGCTGCGCATCAAAAGGAGTGTTCAAGCACAGTTCAATACAGAGGCGAGTTATTTGGCGGCAGAGGCAACTGCAGCCAAACAAGGCACGAAGAAGGTCCAAGAAGATGAGCCACAGGACGCCATGGCTGCTGCGGAGAAACAGGCAGGAGGCGTCAAAGGGTTTGTGGCTGCAACCACAACTACGTTGCCAGTTGTTGACGGAGAGGAGGCACCGGGAGTGAAGGATGCTGTTGCAGCATCAACAACCAATGTCGATGAAATTCACATTTCTGATGATGAACTATAGTGTTTTTCTATTATTGTATATTGATATTCCCCTGCTACTTGTACAAATGTTTCGTTGCTCGTCATTGAGTCTGTCTCATTTGCCGATATCTCTCTTGCCCCATCGTTCCACTTCAGCGGCGCAAATATCTTCCCATTTGGCATCCCAACCATCTTCCTGCAACCATGGTTGTTGGGCCCATCTCAAAATCACATCACGAGATTCTTGGAAGGATATTGAATGACTACGAAGTCTGTTCGCAAGCTCAGTGTGAAGGTCAAGAGAGCGATGGTACGGGATCAAGATGGAGGAGACACTGGTCACTGGTACAGGGTGTAAACCGAGATGATTGAGGATGATGGCGAGATGTTACTCGTACTGAATTTCTCTAGTGACCACGTTACCCACAACGGCTCCTGGTGAGCCCATTTCCAACCTTTGGTCTTACTCGCTTCAAGGAATATTGCCTCCAAGTTGTCTATGGCTGCGTTGATTCGACGGAATTGCCTTTGCTGTAGATGGGTAATTGATGACAGTGAGATTATGGTTCAAAAAATGTCTCTTACCATCTTCAAAATTACTTGATCCAAATCTGTGACACACTGATCCATAAAGTCGAGTCTAGGTCCAACCAGTTTTGAACGGGGTTGTCTGTCAGGAAGTGCTGCGATATCGTTGCTTATTTTAAAAGCGATATCAGATGTGTTGCTCAGAAAAATATATCAATGCATACTCTAGATCAGTTCGCGCATCTACGAGGTTCTTTGCGGCCTTCAGACCGTCATGGATTACAAGTTGTTCCCATGTTTCTGCTATCGAACATAATTCTTGTAGAATTGCCCGTGTTTTCCTGTGATATGTGGATTCTAAGGGACGCGCTGGAGAATTTGGAGTTTCGGGTTGCTTTGCACGCACTGGAGAGGCCACGGGTGTCGAGGGGCCGCGAAAAGAAGCGAGACGACCGCTCATAGATGGGTCAACCGCCGGTAACGTTGTTTGGCGATCAAGACTGCTGCAAATATGACATTTCCCAAAAAGTTTTCGACTTTACTCGCTTTCAATTAAGCAATGGGGCGCAAACGCAAAAACAGGACCCATCTCAAGGGTCCTATCCCAACGACCGAGAATGGGGTTCCCAAATCTTTCATTATCAAGCATGGCCAAGTCGGCTCTTCGCTCATTCAACTCGTGCGCGACGTCCGTAAAGTTATGGAACCTAATACTGCCAGCCGTCTAAAAGTGTGTTTTAGCTATCATCACTCTGCGTACTATGTCAAAAATTTGACATTGAAGAAAGGAAAGGAAACGTAATAAGCTCAAAGACTTCTTGACGATGGCACCGGCCTTGCAAGTTACGCACTTGCTTGCGTTCACTTTGACAGACATTGCTCCTTCGCTCAGAATTGTTCGTCTCTCCGCCGGTCCAACACTTAGCTTTCGGGTAGAACGGTACAGTCTTATCAAAGATATCCTCAATGTCTCACGGAGAGCAAGAAGCATTGGAATGGAGTACCTTAGTTCGCCTCTGGTGAGTGCTTGGTTGATTGCACAAGCTTGAGTCGGATTGTGACTTGTCCATAGTTAGTGCTCGCATCGTTTCCTCCTCCATCTCCAACAACGCCCCCGCATATCCCGCTTTTAATGAAAACTTTTCAAACTATGTTCCCGCCGCTCTCTCCACAGACCTTGACGCTTTCCTCGGCTCGAAGAGTCGTCCTCGTATCTTACAATTCCAGCCGCGAGACAGTAGATTTCCGCCATTTTTTGATTACCGTCAAACCTTATGGTGTGTCTAAACGCGTCCGACGCGTTCTTGAAGGCGCCACAACCAAGAGCTCCTCGACGTCGAGCATCCTCGATCTCGGTGACGAAAAGGACATCGCGGACTTTGTGCTTAGAAGAAGAGGGGACCCTGGACCAGACGGGGGATATGAGAGTGCGGTCTCCTCCACGGAAAGCGTCGCAGGAGACGATGGGGATGCTGTCGATCTGGCCGATGACTATGTAGGAAGAAACAACAAGAAGGGTCAAAGGAGAGCAGTCAGACTTGATGAAATCGGGCCGAGAATGGAGTTGCGGTTGGTCAAAATAGTAGAAGGTATCCCTGGGAAGGAAGGGAATGTAATTTATCATCACTTCGGTGAGTGGTTTGTTTGGCTTGGAAAATCAACGTCTGACATGCCCATAGTGAAGAAGACAAAGAAAGAGATAGAAGAACAGAAAGCAGAACATGCTGCAAAAGCAAAATTGAAAAAGGAGCGGCGCGAAGAACAAGAGCGAAATGTACAACGCAAAAAAGCTCTCGCTAAACCCAGTAAGAAGGAAGAAGGCGAGTTTGAGGATGAGGCTATGGATGATCAAGATGCGGAAGACACAGAAGTTGATGAAGAGGGACATGAAAATGAGTCTGATGATAACTGGGATGATGACGAAGAAATTGACGAAGACACCGAGGACGTAGATGAAGATTTAGAGAGTAGTACAGATGAAGAGGAAGTCGAGCCACCGGTCAAAAAGTCAAGAACAAAAGAAAAGCGCTAACCTTATATATTGGCTGTGTATACATGAATGTACGTAGGGATAAATTTGGCTTTTGACTACAGCCAAATACTATGAGGATGATGATCCAAACTGCCGTCCGAAGAAGTGTTGAACCCTCATGTTCAAGCCTTCCCAAGTGTCTAATGCAGGGCGCACATCCAGGTAGAAAGACAGGTTATTACCAGACGATTCCTGACTATGTCCAGTGTAGAAATCGATGATATAACGGGTTCGGACACCACAACGGTCAACAACCCAGTCGTGTCGATCAAAAGGTGCAGAATAGCTGTCGTAACACGTTAGGGCCTCAAGACAACAAAGGCGAGACGACAAACCCAAGAAGCATCTTAAAACGAGCCTTTGGGCTCCTCTCATTAGGCTTGCCTTGGAAATTGACAAGCTTGACTCCACCGCATGTGTCTCCGCCTCTACCAGCCTCCCATCTCAAGACCTCTGCCCAGGCACGTTCGTTGACGGCATTATGTATGGGAACAATGGTCTTCATGTCCGCGGCTTGTGGATTGTGGTTTTTTCGAGCCATAGCAGCAAAGAACTGGGCTTCTGAAGGATAGACCCAATTGCCGTCATTGAGTCTGGGAATTGAAGATATTTCACGATCATTGGAGAGGGGTACATGGGAAGAAGAGGGGGCACTGGAGAAGAATCGACTCCATGAAGAAGTGGATGGCGTCGAGCTGTGATCTACGGGACATGAAGGGGGCGGAACGTCCGTATGGTCCACCGGACAACCACCGGACATGGTAACGGAGAAAAAATTACAACAGAATCTGATCCCGTCATGTCCGCGGCAATCACACCGCTCGGTCCGGCAGTTCCACCAGGGCCTATACACTGGATCATGGTTGTACATTTCTCACTCAGGCTATATAAATGGATTGCTTACCATTTCTCCACACGTTTCCCCACAATGCCTTCGTCCCAACCCATCTTCTCAACGCCCCTCACAAGATTGTTTAATATCAGCCACCCCGTCATGCTCGCTGGGTAATTGGCCAACTTATCCTTAAGGACTCCCAATATTAACATATATCCTTAGCATGAACGTCGCAGCGGGCCCAAAGCTCGCAGCTGCTGTCACGAATGCAGGCAAGCCAATGGGCATCACCTTTAGAATACCTTCATTGATGTCTTGCAGGTGGCATTGGTGTCATTGGCGGTGTTCGCCAGAGCCCAAAATTTCTCCAGGGTTCGATTGACGAACTCAAGAGCAATCTCGAGGACAAAAATGCGCCTTTCGGCGTTGATCTTCTAATTCCCCAAGTTGGGGGCAACGCAAGAAAAACAAATGTTTGTTTCATTTACTAGCCGCAATTCCTTTCCTGATCCGTTACCTTCCTTGACCAGAGGGACTACACCAATGGACAACTCCCAGAGCTCATCGATGTCATCATCAAAAGCAGGGCGTCGTTATTTGTCTGTGCTGTCGGTGTTCCACCCAAATGGGCAGTCGACAGACTACACACTGCTGGTATCCCTGTCATGAAGTGAGTTCGATCTTTTTCAATCGCTCTTGATGCTTAAATTACTCCATCTTATTAGCATGGTCGGACACCCAAAGGTTTGTCTTTCAAACGAAGGTTTTAATCGCACTGTGCCTGACTTGACACGTTCTCTAACATGTAGCATGTCCCCAAAGCGCTTGCTCAAGGTGAATGTATATCTTGTCACGAACCCGAACCGACCTCTCATGTGTTTGACCCTTTCAGGAGTCGACATCATTTGTGCCCAGGGTGGAGAGGGAGGTGGACACACAGGGGATACGGCTTTCTCCATTCTCATTCCCGCGGTCGTGGACGCTTGCAAAGGCAAGACGAGTCCCCTGACGGGTGAGCCCGTCATAGTTGTAGCGGCCGGTGGCATTGCCGACGGTCGCGGTTTAGCCGCTGCCCTCGCGTCAGTACTATCTCCTTCAGCCTAGATTCGATGATGATTTATATCATACCTTTAGATATGGTGCCTCAGGGGTTTGGGTAGGAACACGGTTTGTAGCTAGTGTGGAGGCCGGTGCTCCCAAGAAACACAAGGATATGGTTCTCACTGCCGGTTATGATGACGTGGCCCGCACTTTGATTTATTCGGGGCGCCCGATGAGCGTGCGAAGGACGCCATACGTCGCAAACTGGTGAGTGCCGTTTTCGTGACTTCGTACGAACCCGTGATTCCATCAGTAGAATATTAGGGAGACGAACAGACGGGCCGAGATGGATGCTTTGCTTGCAGGAGGAAAAGTCCCTCACGAAATTGAACTTCAAAATCGTCCTGACCAGTCAATTCCTGGTTTCGCGTGTAAGTCAGCCTAGCATCTCCTGAAAAAAGCCTTTTAATACTCCTTCCATAGGGCTAATGGGACGCGTCGCGGGATCTATAAACGTATGTTCCTTTCTTTAAGAATCACAAATTATTGAGACTCATCTTCGTAGGATATCAAACATGCGAAAGAAATGTGAGTTTCCTCCGCCCTGAAAGCATGTGCTCCCTTGCTGATTACACAATTTAAAGTGTGGACGAGCTTGTGACTACGGCGGCAGCCAGCTTGAGAGATGCTCAAGGCCTGGTGGTGCGCGCGAAGTTGTAACATGATTGATTTAATTGGTCTTAATTTTTCTCGTATGGATGACTGGAAATAGGCTTATATCACTATTACATTATCATACCTACCGCTCATCTTTTGACGACACCAAACCTGTTCTTGTATCTTTTATCTTCTGGAAATTGGAAAATTGCACGTCATCGTGTGTTGACTTCCTATATATCCTTATGACAGGAACAATAAAGGTTTTCCCCACTATCGAGCCCAACGCTGTCAAAGCTTTCCTATGTAAAGTGGTAAAGTGGTCTTTTTTTAACAAGCTTCTCGCTTTCTAGGA
>QLOM01001031.1:0-29313 GCA_003313785.1 Termitomyces sp. MG148
GATGATCTGTCATTGAATTGATCTGGTGTACTTCTCACTTCAGTATAATTTACAAAATGGAGATCTATTTTTTTGCAGTCTATGACTGATTGGGCTTCTGGTCGGAGTGCTTTAGAACACAAGTCCATCGTGGAAATTGATTCTCTTGAACAATTCTTCCTATACCGGTTTTACTGTCGTGAAGAGTTTTTCGGGTACGAGAAGTCGCAATTACGGTTTGTCCTGACGCATATACATGCGAAAGGTAAACATGTAGTATCCATGGTGGTGGTGGTGGTGGCAACATCCATACAACATCATCCTTTCTATTCATGAGGATCATCGATGCCTCGTCATTCGCTGATGGGGAACAATAGATGATCAACATCACGGTTTTCATCCTTGTAGCTATACCTTTGAGATTCAACTTTGTCAAGGATTTGATATACAGGAACCCCTTTTTCTATTAGCCCCTTTTCACGTATGTCTCATTCACTAAAGGGGTTTTTTGAATTTGAATCGGAGTTTATATTATGTCAGCATGCGCCACAAATGCGCATAAATCTCCGTGCTCTCTCGCTAATTTTCCTCCAGATTTTCAAACACACCTAACCACACACCACCATCATCGCTCATAACACAAACATGACCCTATTCGCAAACAACATCACCATCCCTTCATCATCTCCTTCGTCACCCTCCGTAGCTGATGCTGACAAGAAAGGTACGCAAATTCCTCCCCGTACCCTTCGCGAACGGCGTGGCGTCACATCGTTCATCCACATCGAGTTTAATACGCTCGCTGGGGACAATGATGGCCAGGGATTGGTGCAGGCTAAAGGGCACTTGCAACCAACAGTGATGAACATCCCGCGCAGACGCAGAGCGCCTGCCCAGGTTGCATCCATCGCTTATATTCCTACACCCCTATCATCCTCTTGCCCTTCGTCCTCCCCTTCAGCCGCGCATCGTGAAGGTACGCAAAACTATCTTCGTACTCCTTGCGAGCATCCTGCGGAAACGCTGCGCATACATTGTAATCGCGCGAAGATTGAGGAGTGGCGACGAGGGATAATCATGCCTGAAGGGCAATCGCGGTGGTCCCTTTGGGAGGTGTCGTCACCCGATGCCCTCGTCCTCACTCCTCTATTCTCTCCGTACACGTCTCCTTCGGACTCAGCGAACTCAGATGTTGAGCCGAACGGCAGACAAAGTCTTCCTCGGACGCTTCGCGAAAGGCGTGGTGTCACGCTTTTCATCCAATTCGAGCCCCGTAAGCTTGTCGGCTGGCCTAGGCAGCGTGGGCCACAGCCTGTAGGGCATCTCGGGCCCACCGTTGACAATCTTCCACGGAGGCATAAGCGTGAAATATATGGACCATGGGTCCATTCAAGTCTCCCGTGCAATTTCTATTGACGGGTTGCCGGGCTTGAGATTGCACAATCAAAGATGGCCAAGTCGTCTATCTAGTTCCCCAACTTAAATGAAAGTTGTACTCACTACATTTGAATATTGATTTTCTTATCTGACTTTTGTGATCCGTTCATAATTTTCCATTTAACTAACACATGTGCGAGCCACTTGAGTTGACTGAAATGCAGATAGGGGTTTAAAGGGGTTGTTGTCAAACACCTATAAACAAAGATCAGTTCCTGAGTCAGTACCTCATGGTTCCAGTGCGGTCCGATGTACCTGGCCATTTTTCCGTATTGCAATTCGGGAGCAACCCACGGATATACTTTCTCCCTCACTCTGGATGATCCCTTAACCATCTCTTTACAACGTTTCTCATTGGACATGCTGTAGACTCGGCCCCATTTTCTGAGTCGTACATCTTCTGGCAGCACTCGTACAACTTCCGAAGGTTATGATCACACTTATTCGGTTCATAGGTGTGTTTTGATAGGCAGCTTTGAAGTTCGCAGGCTCCAAAACGGTCAGAATTGATTATGCTCGAAACGAACACTCACCTTCAGTTTGGCATGACTGGAGCTTGATCAGATTCAGTGAGCAATCCTAATCTAGTCTAAATGAAGCATAATGATACTGACTTTTGGCATCTTTTTTAATCCAAAAACAATTGAAAACCTATGTCCTGCAGACAACCTTGGGAATGGTGATGGTTTTGTTGCCCAGAAATGGACGGCTGACGTCATCGGATGAATTCTTCACGCCAGCTGATCGGTGCCGAAACAATCACTGCCGTGGGTAGCGGCGCTCCGGAGTCGTCGTACTTGGCATGCATAGCACTATAGAGCGCAGCCCCAACCGTATCACGTAAGAAATCCTGGAAGTGGGATTTCCTGTGCTCACTGCGTGACTGCGAAACTCAAACCTCAGGCTTCAAGCTTCAAGCTTCAGGGTTTGAGAGATAGTGGCTGTGACAGTGATGTCAGAAGGACCTTCAAAAGACCATGCCACGCTACTAACTCGCCCTTGCCGCTTTCCTTACTCCACTCTTCAATGCCTCCTCCCCTAATCCCGACGGACTTGCTGGAAAAAAGGTCTACCAACGGTTCAAACGACGCAATCATCATATCCGCTGTAGTTGGAGGCGTCTTCATAATAACTGCCGTGATCGTCCTATATATCACTTTAACCAGAAGGGCCAGCAGCAATCACCGGCACTCTCGTAACCTGTCGAATACAAGCGTCCCTCTTTTAAAGTCGGAATATCGACGGAGAACAGAGCTAGTCGCTCCACCTCTCGATCGCTTTCCCCTTCCGTCGGACGATATACATTCCAAGGTTTTCACTGATCCATCCTCACTAATTAAACCATTTCAACATGGTGAAGCGGAACCTCAGGCTCAACCCAGGGTAGCAATGTCTGTTACTTCTTCCCGCCTTCCTGCTGCAAAACCGACTCTATCATCGCTTTCTATTCCACATTCTCATAGCAGTCCTACGATAAACATTTCTGCGAGCTCAGAGTCTTTATACTCTCAGCAATCCGCTTCGACAGTTCACGTTTCGACGGCACCTCCTGAACGAAAGTTTCCTTCTCCCAGTTTGTTGCCCCCGGTGGTACCTCAGTACGCCTATATTCGACCAGAGACAGCAGATATCTCTGCCAGGGCGGACAAGCACACGATTCGAACATTGCTGAAGGAGCGAGCACAGCACAGCGAGAGGAAGTCTACGCGTGGAGTCTCGGTTATCGAACGTTCAGGGTCCCTCGAGCCCGCATCTGATTCGGACACTAGTGATGATGAATCAGAGCTCATGCACCCCGCCGCTTTCAGACGCAGAGGAGCTCTGTAAATGTTCCCGTCCCTTAGGACACATAAGAGGAACAGTCAAATTCAGCACTGGCGGCAAGATGACCTTTCGAGCAGAGACGGGCGTGACTTCTGATTTCATCACACATCGAAGTAATTTGTGTGCGAGACTTGGATGCCCCTTACCTTGGGAGTTCCTCTGACGGCCTTACGGTTATACGATGAACTTTAAATTGCCATTGTGTGAACCATATACGGACGCTATTCATGGACAAATCTATCGTAAATTAATCTTTCTTCTGGGACGATTGAATTCTGTAACTTACTCTCTGACTTTGTACTATATTTTTACATATAAGCTACTTTCCTTCTCTGAACTCTCGGGATTTTGTGTAATTTCTTTTTCGGAGTCCCGAAATGTGCGTATGTACATCTAGTACTTATACGATGCTATTGAATGGCGTACCTCTCTTTTTCGATTGGACATCCCTCGCTCGATCTAGCGGAAAACTTTTCGGAGGGCTTTTTTATTGATAAGATTCTGTGAGGTGGATGATCCTGTTGATCTCCTCAGTCTCATGACGACTGCCAACGACATTGTGACAATTGACGGCGCCATCTTCAGAGAATGATTAATGATCATCGAGGAGTTCCGCATGGTCTCGTGGGCTGGTAATCGTAGAGCTTGAAGATCTTCACGAGGGAACAGAGTGTGAAGTCGAGAAGATCGAGGAACTCTAACCAAGAAGTGTTCGTGTAGATCTATGCAATATGCCAGGGGATTCCCGGTTCCCTGGCACGAAGTCTTGTATATACGAACGTTCTCAGCTTCAAGCCCTGATTCTGACGAGGATCGAAGCCCTGTGGACGATAACCGCGGAGCATGGTTGGAGCATGCCATGAGAAGGCATAAAAGTAAAGTCATGAAGGTTTTGCGCTTCTGAAAAATATAGAGTCGTTACTTCAGGACTTGTTTTGTGTGGGTACTATGGGTAGCATATCCTTTTTCAAGGCAGTACTGATCTAACCGCGGCCTGGTCATAATATGACGATTGGAACCAATAAGACAACGGTCAAGAATACGAAAGGCATGTGTATATGGTGTCATTGAGTCTGAGTATTGCTGCTGTAGATGTAAAATCAAAGGATCAAAAACGATGTGAAATTAGTGGTTCAAGAGTCGTCATTGAAGCCTTTCATTGTTCCTACATTCAAGCAAGGCCTTCAATTTCAAAACCATAATCGAAGGACCACTTTTCAGTATTGGATCGTATGTGAGTAGTAAGTTCAAGAAAAACAAGATTTAGACCGATATAAACTAAAGGATAATGATAATGAAAATTGGGTAGACGTACAACAGATTTTGAGCATGGCATCCGTCAGTGAGGGGTATAATCAAAGGTATTCAAGGTTTGGGTATAGCGGGAACGCCACGTGCCTTTCGAATGAGCTGCGTGGACCAATGTCTAATGAATCTTGTGATTTTCCTCCGTTGACCAACTTCGACAATCGGAGAACGTAATTTCCAGTCGCTCAGTCCTTCTATAATAGTTATCAAGCGAGAGTTGGCTTCGCTCATTTGAGGACGCTTCTGGGGGTCGGGGTTCGTCATGTCATCAATTAGGTCACGCATGAAATCAAAGCCTTTCTTCGCTTTGGCGAATTTCCACCCCTATAACGCAGTTCAGCAGATGAAAAATATACATAGAGCAAACGCACATCGATATATTCCTGTCTGATGCAATTTCCGAGACAATATACATCAACAGGAAACGGATCGCATGGCGGGGCGTTGGGCAGAAGATGTTCCGGGACGGTTTTGTCGCCGCCCCACGGTGGTTCCTCAAGACGTGTCGCTCCTGGCGGGTACTCTTTGGACAGGTCAAAGTCGATGAGGTAGTACTTGACAGGCTTCATGGTTGGAGATGCGACTAGGGAAGCTTTGCCGCTGAAGTCACGTTTCATGTGACGTGCAAACGGGTGTGGAGGAGCATTATACAAATGGTGAGCGTCAGCCATGATATTGTTGAACTTGCAGTCTCTGAAGTATACGTTAGTTATTATTTGTGCAAATCTCTGTAATTCTGACTCATGAGCAATATTGTGTTCGTGCATGAATTCCAGACCCTGAGACAATTATGAACTAGATGTATTCGCGATGTTTTCAGGACGACACGTACCTCAAATAATTGTCGGAAAAACTCCACTACTTCGCCAACTGTTTCGAGACGTATTCTTGTTCTGCTCACTAAGAGAGGCAAGACTATAAATGCCTCGTCCGAGCCTTCTGGAGGATCAATAACTTCCAGGTAAGGTATACAATGATTCCTCGGAGACGCCAAGCGTTCAGAAGACAAGAGTTTTCCAACAAGAATTTCATCTGAAGAGTTTTTCAACTGAACTGCTTTCAACATGACAAGAGTGCCATCAGCACGGGTTGCATCCAAAAGCGTTCCCTAAATGTCGTTTGGAAATCTCGGCTGCATACAGATGTAAAGGACTCACGGTAGCCATCACTCCATCTTCGCAGTCCATCCAATCCTTGGACGTGTCGAGCCATGAAGGCCACCAACTAGGCTGATAACGAGGCCGAAGCGTATAACCGTGTTCTTGGAGATACTGACAATGCTTGCGCCAGAAGAGCTCAGCATGACTCAACTCGCCTCCCTTTGCAGTAACCCCGGAGGGCACAACAAATGTTTGAGGGTCGAACGTGCTAGTCATGAGGGCAGACTGGTTGGATGCCCAAAAGTTGCCGACTCTCCTGTGAACTGATGCATCCCTCGAGACAAGCGAAGATGGTGCAATTGTTTGGTTAGAAACGGGCCGATCAACGGACCTTCTGGACCAGAAAACAACATCACAACGTTCTTAAGACTGTCAAATGCGAAGCCTTGTTCTAGTTTTGACGATGTTCACATTGTGACTCTCACGATACTTGCTGGTCTCGATTGACATATAAGCTGGTGCAGATAGGTATGCGTACAAACCCCTACATCACTGGCAGCAAAATCCGAGTCATACTTCCTGCTTGCGGGTCATACATCACATCATCTAGACTCTAATCATGGCATTCAATGGCCTGGCTGGTGCTGCAAATATTGGCTCGTTTGTCTTGCAAGCTGTATCCTTCGGCCAGTGCACGATGAATAAGCATAACAAGATACAGTCACGGCTTTTAGAAGCTACTCGCTATCTGAAAGATGCTATAAGCGAACTAAGGGAATACAGCAAATATCTGAATGATAAAGAGTTTGATGACTCTATGAACAAGTGCGAAAGGCGAGCCTCCAACTCTTAATTTTACCGCCACACAAGTGCTCACTCATCCATTCAGTACCATGAAAGAGGTCTTGAGGGATCTCAAAACAGATGCTGCATGCAAGTCTTTCTTAGTAGCGGCGAAAACATATCAATCAAGCAAAACCTCCGCACAACAGACTCTAATAGCTAGCATTGAGGCCAACGCGGAGATACAGGTCGGTCACTCCGTAATGGATGTTAATTACGATGCTCTGATACATTCAACTGCCATTTATTCCCTCACAGGCTATATCCACGAAAGCAAAGAGACGTACAGACGCAAAAAAGCAATCGATCGATGAAGTCGAATACAACGGGCGAATCATGCGTATCAACCAGATTGACATGGGGTTCACACATGGATCTCCAGCTGGAGCAGATTGTAAGCGTGTCTATCTTCTGGTCAGTCAATGTCCTCACCCTTCTGTCAATCCTCAGCAACTCATGATGGAACTGTCGCTGTTCCTCGACTCGATGATAACTCCACTAGCCCATTTAGAGACCCTCATTGGATTTAGCAGAGGCTGGAGATATACCTCTTCAACATGTAACACCGGACTAGCCAATCTTTTGACGTATTTATCAGATTCATACCTTTCTTCAACTTGGTCCTTTTGATGACCCAGATCTCGTTGTCGTCGAGGTTACTCAATCAGTATGGTCAGTATCAATGCTTGACTTCCCAAGCGAAGGCGTCCAAGTACATGATTATGCTACACCAAGTGTTTTCGAAAATATGCTCTGTTGCAGAAAATAAATACGCTCGTGAGAACTGCAGTTGAATTCAATGGGAAGCTTCCGAATCCCACTTTGACGTGCTGTTTCCGGCTGCGTTCACACCCACAATGCTGGCTGCATAAGCATCTCAAAGTACATTGGTCTGCTGCTGTGGGCAAGTGACATGAAGATAGTCAGCAGCCAGAGTTGAGAATAAATGCGCTCGGAAATCAATCTCTGTCAAAGAAAAGATAGTTGCGGAAATAGACAACTTGTCACTAACGAGGGCAGGGCATTATATCTATACATAGATGCGACGTGGACAGCCCGGACAATTACAAACATGTCCTTCTGGCTCCTCCACCATCCAAACGGCTAGTACTGATTGAAGGGGCCGCAATCTGCTTTCGCGTCGTAAGATATTATATATGCTTGAACTGGCGGCACATCGGTCTCTTCGAAGGGCAACATAGACAAATCCTATGCGAGTTGCGATTGGTCGATGAAGCAACTTGAGAGAAACCGGGTTCAACAAGCACATCACTGCACATACCCATACCCAGCATATTGGTGGTACCCCTAGCCTCTTGGACATTACCAAACTCGCATATGGATCGCTCATTGGTAGAGGAAGTATTTGGATTGGAATTGGCGAGTTTAGTATTGGGAGACAGTAAGTCGGCCCCAGTATCTGACCTGGTCATAGTCTTGAAGTGTACCTTCCTTCTGAGAAAAACGCACATGCTAGGTGTCCAGCCTGTGTATGCGCCGACGTGTCGAGAGACATGAAAACCTCGTGATATCTTCGTTTGGCTATGTTTTTACCCGTGACCACTACGCTGTGAATTGCTGTGAACAGCGCCTTCATCTCTATCTTTCTTACCCTCACAATGGCGAACCTCTTGCATCCACCGGGTCATACAACATCTGGTATTCCTCAATCGGGTAGATTTGTAATTTCTGTTGAGAACTTTAACTCATATACTATCATCGTTCCCAGTTGTCCCAGGTGGTCGTAATTACGATTATACAAAGATTTACAGCCCTGATAAACCAGGCGAAGAAGCGGAGGAGAATGCGCGCGTTTGGAATGTCTATCTTGACGAAGCTCATGAGTATGATATGGACATGATTCGAGGCTTTCGAAACAATATCGATGGTCTCCTCGTTTTTGTGAGTTGTCACACGTCCGTCCATAATTTATGTTCTCAATTACAACCCAGGCTGCGCTCTTCTCTGCAGTGGTCACAGCGTTTGTTGCTCAAACGTCTCAGGCGCTTCAACCAGATAACTCGCAGATTATGGTATCCTTACTCATCGAAACCAACCAATTATTGAGGGCCGCTGGAAATAGAACGAGCATAAATGCTGTGCCTCCAGCATCTCTAGGTCCTGAAAGCCAGACACACACTTCGATTGATGTCTGGGTCAATGGATTGTTTTTCACCAGTCTTGCTCTCTCATTGTCGACCGCCCTCCTCTCTGTTTTAGCTAAACAATGGATTCAGGTTTGTACATTCCTTTTCAACTTGTCTTGCCATCATCTAACTTGATGAATAGGCATATACTGCAGTCGTACCCGGCGGCGCCAAAACTCGCGCTGTAACTCGCCAATTCCGCTTTGATGGACTTATGAAATGGAAACTTGGTGATATCGTTGAAAGTCTTCCACTGATCCTACACTGCTCTGTTGCCATTTTTCTTATTGGGCTTGCTCTTTACGTCTCACAATTGTCTCGTCCGATATGTGGAGTCGTTTCTGGCATCACTGCTCTCACATTTCTCTTCTACTTTGGATCTTCCATGATTCCAGCTTTTGACATTGCTTGTCCCTACCGTATTTCCTTCATGTTTTCTCTAGCTCAGCCTCTGGTCTTTGTTTTTACTAGGATACAATATGCATACTTGAGCCTCCATGGAAAGCCATCTCATATACCATGTCCATGGGAGAAAAGAAGATCATTGAAAATGGAAGAGAAAAATGAAGCATCAAGTGATTATGTTGCATACAACTCCTTGGCTTGGGTATTCAACCACTCATCTAACCATTCTGTCAAAAAAATTGTCAAGGAGGCTACCTGTGTTTTGCTTGTCGGTCACTGGAACTTCCTGTCTTCTATGAAAAATTGGGAATTTTGGGCTTCTAGCTCAGAAGACAATCTTTTTGTCTCTGCAATTGCATATGCCTTATCAAGGTTGCCAGATATATCTTCAGCTTTCTTCAAGGAAGATGAAATTGAACAAAACACTGTATATGGACAACTGATTGCACGTTTCAGGAAAGTCTTTTCCATTGGATCTACTATTCATTTCAAGGACTGGGAAGAGCAGATAATGAATGCACTCCTTGGAGCTTATACAGAGGCACTTGAGAAAAAGCATCATACCTTATCTCGGTATCTTCTGAAATGGGGTAGTCACATGTTTAAACTTTGGGAAGAATTTTTGCATCAATGTGCATTATATGGAAATGCAGAAGACCTTCAGGATTTAGTGGATCAAGGAATAGACCTCAATGGGCATGTTTCCTATAGTGGAAGTGCTTTGTATTGGGCAGCCTGTGAAGGCAATTTGGATGTTATCACTGCCCTTGTTGAACAAAAGCCAGCTTTGATGATTGTTCTGGCAAAATTTATAGATCTTCCAGCATGGTCACCTTTGTCCTGGCAAAGATCTAGCCTGGTAGCATATCTTTTGAATCATGGTGCCAAATCAATATCTTATGATGCACTTTATAATGCACTTTATAGTGCAATCACACATTATCCATCCCTCATGCAACACAAAGTCAAGGCTTTCCTTGACTCTGGATGGAACAGAACAGTTAGAGATGCTGAAGGAAAGACATTACTTGACATCACATACAGCAAAGGCAATATGGAACTTGTTAACTACTTGGAAAATTATCAGACTGCCAGGCTGTGCCCATATGAGTATAAATCTCAAGTGGAAGAAGAGGCACTATAATCACTATATTATACATTTTACTCTCTCTGGTATGTGTGTTACATAAATGCAAACATGGGAATATAATCAATTTGTTACAGGAACAGTGATGCAGATTACATATTATACAGGCCCAAGAATAAAAAGGGGAGAGAGGCTTGCAGAGAGAAGAGAGAGAATATATATTGATGTATCTAGGTGCCACATGAAATACTGTGGAATTTGGTCAATGCTCAGGGCAAGAGGTTTGGATAGAGATTGAACATAATGATGTGTGGTTTAAGCATGAAAATTGTAAACTTGATTGATGTATTTTAGCAACAGATTCAGGCCTGAATAAAATAAAAATGTTTTTTCTGCTTATTATAGCTAAATGAAAAAATGATTGAAGAATCAAGCATGGCTTTTGCAAAGAAGCACAACACCATAAATTTGTTGTTTTGAGATCCAGAGAGTCAATCAATCCAAGATTTCAAAGGGAACAGTGGAATGGAGCTACTGTGTCAATGGACTATGTGTGAGGAAAGAGTCTTAGATTTAATCACATGCTGTGACATTTTATTACTAGACTTGTAAATCTGGCTAAAGCTAATTATGTAAGGCCACTATGGCAGGCTTACAGATTAATAGATAACTGATGTTGAGGTGACACCAACTCCCAACCGCCATAACTGCCCATTCCAAGCAACCAGACCACAAGGAAGGTCTCTTTGAAGGACAAGATAGACAAATTGTATGCAAGTTGCGATTGGTCAATGAAGCAACTTGGAGAGAAACCAGGTTTAACAAACACATCACTGCACATGTCCATACCCAGCATATTTGTGGTACCCCTAGCCTCTTAGACATTACCAAACACGCATATGGATTGCTCATAGGTACTGGGGAGAACACAGGTCTGCATGGGCCGAGGAGGGGAAGAGGGAACAAACGTCGACGCAGCCAAGGAGGATGTGAGCGAGGGTTGGTCAAGAGTTTGGCATGTTGGCAGGTATGGTGTTGTTAGCATTGAGTTGGATATATATGCTGTACTGCAGTGCTAGTAGGGAGAAAAAATAGTCCCAGGAATGAGTACCAGGGATGTACAGATGGAGGCAAGGGCAAAACCGTTCTCCATCTTTGCTGATTGGCTTCAATATTTAATCCAACCCCTCATCCAACCCCATCACTCGTCCAGCTGGTGTAAGGGGAACGCTTGACGTCTGCGAAACTCCTTCCACAGAGCCAGCGAGCACCGGGGGCAAGCGGGAGTCAAGCGAGCTTAGAGGCGAGCAAGAGTCAGGCAAGAGACCGGCAAGGCTAACTGAGCGGTCGGACGTCGCTAGACAGCTTACAGTAGGTTCGGTGTGTAGGCCAGGAGAACACTGCTATTGTTCAGCCTGGGGATATTCTATCCACAGGCTGCCTATATATACTACATCGGTGGCTGTGCTATTACTAATACTGTTTACTAATTGGGCCCCAGTATGTAAAGGAGTATGACTAACAATAATTGATGCTGAGTAAGGTCCATGCATATGACTCATCAAGGCTGACTACTACAAGACGGAAGGGGAAAGGGTGGGCCGAGCGGCCGGTCAGATCTGCTAGGAATAGGCATATTGTCGGACTAAGCTCAGAGTAGAGTTGGACGCGGTCCGAAGACCTGTCCCCTGACATCAGCCCCTCCTCTAGGTTCATCGCCTCGACGAACAGTGTTACCTTCCCTGGGTCAGGCGAGAGCGTCGAGCAGTGTTAGTGCCACGCGGTGCCGTGGAGATGCCTCGAGCATAATGCCTGTAAGCGTAGTCAATGACCATAGGGGACGACAGAGCTAGAGTCGGAGTAGAGAGGGCCATAGGCGAGTCGGCAGGCAGTGAAGGTGCTACCAAGACTGGCATAGGAGACGGATCATCCCAATCAGCGGGTTCTTCAAAATCCATGGTAGAGTCATGCATAGGAGCCATAGGAGGAGGAGGCGGTGCAGACAGAGTAGAAGGTTTCGGGGTGGACGAGGCGGGTTCCCTAGAAGGGGCCAGTGCAGCAACTACCGGCGCAGCGTTGCCAGATTGCTGCTTCTGCAGTGCGCACACACGCTTCTTAGCAATGCGCTTTCCAAAGACAACAAGGGCTTCACCAATCTGCTGGTCAGTGCCCCGGATAGTGACAAAACGTTGGCCTTCACCACCAGCCGAACCAACCAAAAAGGCGGCCAGCTGGGAGCTGGACAAGTCATGGGCTTGTTTAAGGCCACGCCCCTGATGCCCAACGACGTGCGCGACAAGAGAGTCGGGGAGCTCAAGAGCACATTCATAACGAGAGACTTTACCGTCGGTAGGGGGGAGGTCCCGAGCGAGGGGGACGGCCAGAGGAGTATTAGAAGTAGATCGTGCGACCCGTCGAGGAGTACGAGAGGGGGTCACGGTAGGAGTTTGAGAGGACTCGGAGGGCTTAGGGTGGCCAGAAGGAGCAGAACGCTGAGCAACCGGAGCGTTACTACGCTTGGGAGCGGTTCGGGCAGCGGCGGCAATAACGTATCCCTCTTCCAGAGCGGCTAGTCTGCGTTCGAGGGCGGCAAGTGTCAGCTGCATCTGCTGCATTAGAGAAAACCAGTTGGTGGTCCAGTGAGGTGTTGCAGCAGGGCCCGTCCCAGGGACAGGAGGCGTACTGGAGGCCAGGTCAGAGGAGCAAGCAGAGGGGACCGCTGTAGGAGTACGAGTCATGGGAGTAGAGGGAGACCGAGAGTCGGAGGACATAGTAGGGAGTAGAGTTGGATACTATAGGCTAAGAGGGCGGACAGTGTAGGAGGCTGAACAACCTGTAAGGGGAACGCTTGACGTCTGTGGAACTCCTTCCACAGAGCCAGTGAGCACCGGGAGCAAGCGGGAGTCAAGCGAGCTTAGAGGCGAGCAAGAGTCAGGCAAGAGACCGGCAAGGCTAACCGAGCGGTCGGACGTCGCTAGACAGCTTACAGTAGGTTCGGTGTGTAGGCCAGGAGAACACTGCTATTGTTCAGCCTGGGGATATTCTATCCACAGGCTGCCTATATATACTACATTGGTGGCTGTGCTATTACTAATACTGTTTACTAATCAGGCCCCGGTATGTAAAGGAGTATGACTAACAATAATTGATGCTGAGTAAGGTCCGTGCATATGCCTCATCAAGGCTGACTACTACAAGACGGAAGGGGAAAGGGTGGGCCGAGCGGCCGGTCAGATCTGCTAGGAATAGGTGTATTGTCGGACTAAGCTCAGAGTAGAGTTGGACGCGGTCCGAAGACCTGTCCCCTGACAGCTGGTTCCTCTTGTCCTCATGACCTTCTGCTTCTCCATACACACTCGCACTCTCATGAATGCCATCAGACAGCACGAACAGCTCAAGGCAAATTGTGCATTGCTTCTCTAGCAAGCCATACACTTGGATGCAGAACGACGAGCCTGGAACAAGGGCATATAGATGAGGTCGTTTCAGTGCAAGATACCAAGGAACGTGATAACGAAGAAGGGTGTGTTTTTGTCATAAGGGATGGCGAAGCACCAGCAGGGAGTGTGGGGGCAGACAAGGGAGACGGGCGAGCACTACTCTGAGCTGCGCAAGATCTGTGTTTGGAGGCATTTGTGTTGGCGAGCGTGAGGTGGTACTGTGAGAAAAGGAAGTATCTGGATTGAGACAGTGAATAGACATGAGTTCAAGAGCACAACCGCATGGAAATCACACGAGCAAAAATTTGAAACGCCACACTGACCTGATGAGTCAGCTTCAAACTTGTTGGAGAGGGGGGGCACCTTGACTAATAACCACCATGTGGTCACACAAACATGCGCAAAACCTGCAGACAAGTAAAATTGTCCTGCTGCTCTCCAATAGAGAGCCCCACCAAAAGGTGTTTGTGCGTTGAAAGACGCTCGACACATCAAAAGATGCTGTTATAGCCCCTCCCCCCCCCCCAAAGACAGAAACCTTGTCTAGGCTGGCAGTACTACTACAACCAGCGGTTCGCCTACCCACACAACCCAACCAGTCTTCGAGCACCATGCATGATGCCATGTATACAGTCATTTCACAAGGGTTTACCCCTGCACATCAATAAGTGACCCCAACGCAAGGGCTCCTATACCAAACAACAAGACAGCCCTCTGGTAACACACACAAACTCTTCTCAAGGAGAAGCTTGGTTGAGCCATGCACACCATCTTCCAAACCAATAGCTGATTGTGCGTCCCGTCAAACACGGCGCAACTCAACCTCCATCTGCAAGCTCAAAATGACACCCACGGTCCGCACACAGGACACACACAGTCCCCACGGAACACAAGGCATGAACCCCTGAAGGGTCGCTCCACAGCACTTATAATGAACATACACCCAGCGTCGGTGTTCATCTTCTCCATATCATTCTCTACTACAAAGATAGTGCAGAAATCTAACGTCAACCAAGACTCAATGGAAATTGACCTCCCAACAGAACAAGGCACAGGGCAGAGCTTAGCCCCCTTAATTGAAAGGAATAGCAAGAACGTAGAAGACGTGGAGTGAGTCTGCCGATGTCACAAATCTCTATGCATAACTAAACATTATGTAAAATAGGGAGGGACCTACCTGGAGAGAAACCATGTACAAAGAGCATTTCCCGGCCATCCCACCTTCTGTCGCAACAGCGGAACACTAGGTCACCATCCCAAGGATAAAAATGCTGAGCAAGATGAGGCTCGAGAAGAATCTTAATCAATCCCAGGCCTTGGACTCGACAAAACGTCCCCAGCCCCCCAGTCCAATGAAGGACAGGCAACCAAAGAGGCATGCCATGAACACCGCCTCCCATGAGGAAAATAGTGGTCTCCTCCGCTCGCAGTCTGACTCATCTGATGAGTCCCCTCCTAGCTCCCCTCCCTACACCGCCATGAACCTTGACTACATAATACCCCCCTCTAAGAAAGGGTTCCCACCAAGCCAGCCTCGCTACACCTTCAATGAGGGCTTTGCTGAGAGAACTCCCTGCAATGTCAGCAGCCCTTCCAGGCCCGTTGGCCTTGCCCCTGACCCTATGAGAGCCCTCAACAACGACCATGCAAACCAGTCTCCGGGGGGAGTGGGATTAGACCTAGGTGCAGAGACTGCATGGGAAGAGACGCTCGTGAACACCTCTCCATCCTCCAATCCCCCAGCCTCGACTCTGAAAGTTCACGAAGCAACTGTCCTTGATACTCTGCACTTCCCCTCGATGCAGCCCCGCTCCTCAGCACCAAAGCATCACACTCGCACTGGGACAACACCCTCCACAAACCTAGCCAGCTCTCTCAGATGTCAGCTTAACATCAGCTGTATCTACCATGATAAAAAAGTAGAGGACCACATTGTAACCAACACGGCGAGTCTCCAGAGAACGGCTGCTCCCAACGGGGGCTGGCCGAAGATACACCTTGACATGAGCCCAACTGATAACGTTGACCCCGTCCAACTGGAATCCTGGAACAAAGTTACCACCGCTAAACTCTGGGCTTGATTGTTTTGGAGCAAATATGAGCCCAACAGCCTAGCAACAGTTGATAAAACAAGAGCACTTATCAAAAGCCTGGTAAAAGTGGACAGTGACGTGACACTAGGAGTCTCCTTCCCCCTGCAGAAAAACACACAAGGCATGGAACGCTTCCCAATGCCCTACCACATGCTCATCTCAGGGCTTTCAGCAGAACAAGTGGAATTCCTAGTCAACCTTGAAGTCGCCTCAATGAAAGAAATTACTATAATCTTTAAAGCTTTTGCAGACTCCTGCCCAACCTTCGTACTCATGATATACGGCCTTACGTACACAGACTCTCGGGAAGCAAGAGAAGTAGTCACTGATTTAGTAGTGGCACGATTCAAGGAATCCGAAGCCGTGATGAAGCACATTACAGATAGCGCTCCTATGCTCAAAGACCGTGTCATGTGAAACATCTTCAGCAACATCTCTGTCAAATTTCTAGAGGTCAAAAGAAGCAATGCAAACAGAGGGGACTTCCGTGGCTGGAACATCTATCTCCAGCACTCCTTTCTGTCGAACGATGATCACATCAAGCTCATACAACTGATGCAAAACTGTACCTTCCCCTCGGCGACCTCGGGCTTTGGACTTGCGCTGAGGGAAAAAGACACACTCCTCTGTGTCAACTGCAAATCCATTGACCACGACACTCTCAACTGCCCTTTCCCTGATCTCCCAGGCTGGCTGGGCTACAAGCCCACCGAAGCACAGCCCAGCAACCCCCCCTTGAGGACATATGGAGACAGTGGAGGCAGGCACAATGGACCAAACTCATACTATAGTGGCAGAGGCAGAGGTAGAGGAAGAGGAGGTTGAGGGGCGGGCCAAGACTCCCGACGCGGTCTCAGTAGTCGTTGGGAATAGCTCATGCCCCCTGTCAATACTTTACTCATAGGTGCTCTCCGTGCATATGTAAAATGCCCTTCTGCTCCAAGGTATTAGAACCCTTTATACAATATAAACATCCTGAGCGCTACCAGAGTATACAAGTGGGAAATTGTTTACCTGGATGTCTAAAATATAAGGCAATTGACTGAAATATATTGGCCATACATGGTACATGTAAGTCAAGAACCGAGTCAAAAGACAAAAAACGGCAGTCTATAAACAATTAGAGGAAGGTGCCGTGCAGCAGTCCTGCTTAAGCCTAGAGTCACTCATTAGCATCATCCACTATGTTGTGAACTGACTTGACGCAACGTCTCCCCTGAGAACTTGGGAAATGTTCTCACTCCGAAAGCGCATGGTTGGCGCCTCGGCAAGTCTTATCAACCGCGACATCACCTAACAATAATCACAGTGGTAGTTTTACAATTGGTTTTGGTCACAGCCTCTCTACTACTAGTAGGCCAAGTGAGCCCGCCACCACTCTGGCCAACAATACTGGTAGTAGGGAGTACGGAGGTGGATCCCCTGAAGCAACAAGAGCCCCAACGGGCACTCTAAGCAGTTCCCTGCTGAATAACAGTAACATGACCTCGAACAACCCCACTTTGATCACACACAATGATTGTGAACGCTCTACGAGAGACGCGCTGCCCGAGGATAGCGACGGCAACATATACAGTCAACATGGCAAGGACTGGAGTGGACTGTCTCAAGTCCCCTTGAATGAGGTCAGGAGAAGTCCTGCTGATGCACAGGAATGCGGACAACCGCATAAGAACACACAAGCAGCATTAAGGATAGCATTGCTAAACATACAAGGATTCAGGCATGCTGGCGCCTCAAGATCCGAATCAAAATGGAACCATGTCAACCAGGTCATTCGCGACAACAAGATAGGAATTCTGCTAGTCCAAGAATCACACCTTGATGCTAACCACAAGGACGAGGTGGAAGAACTCTTTGGGAGGAGAATGTGTGTTCTGCATTCTGAGGACCTAGACAACCCCACTGGAAAAGGGGGGGTAGCTGTGGTACTGAACAAGAACCTAATAAATACTATGCACGCACGGATGGTTGAGATCATTCCTGGAAGAGCAATTCTAGTCTCAATAAATTGGCACAAAGAAGAATCAATTCATATCCTAAATGTCTATGCTCCAAATGTCACAGAAACAGATGGACAAGAAAGTAGCGTCTTCTGAAATGACCTTAAAAGGTTCTTCCTGGCAAACCCTAACATACCAGTGGACATAGTAGCAGGAGATTTCAACCTTGTCAAAGATGCAAAAGACAGGACCCCAGCAAGATGCAACCCAGAGGAAGCTACTGAGGCCCTTGACAGACTCAAGCAGACCCTGTATGTAAGAGAGTCATGGAGAGACACATTTCCGTTGAAAAGGGCCTTCACATTTATACAAGATGCCACCAAATCCATGTCAAGAATCGACAGATTTTATATGTCTGACATAGTGAGCCTCTCTGCACGAGACTGGAAGATTTCCCACTCAGGGATTCCAGACACTGACCACCTCATGCTGTCAGTCCAGGTGGTGCATGCTGTCGCCCCTTTTGTTGGCAGAGGTCATTGGACACTCAAAGAACATATGATTCGTGATGAGAAGTTTAGGTCCTTTGTGGTATGATCCGGTGCAGAGGCCTTAGAAAAGATGAATATGGTAAGAGGATCCCGATCTCGGGACAACAACCCGCAATCAATATACATGGATTGGAAGAATGTGTGGACTTGCTGGGCCAGAGAGAGAGAAAAGAAATTAGTACTGCAATACCTACAGAAGAAGAAATCCCTAGAAAGAGAAATAGAAAACATCCTGTTACTCCCTGATCTGGACGAGCAGGAAACAAGACACCGACTAAACACATCAACAAAAAAACTTGATATGTTAGAAAAGAAATACCACATGATGAAGCAGGAACGGATTGTGTAAGGGTGACCTCCGGAGGTTGCGGCTAAGTCACACAACTGGCAGAGGGAAATCCGAAGTGTATTAGAGACAGTACATATTACAGGGAAGTAACTAATCACCTGGCAGAGGGAAATCCGAAGAGAACAAGTCTAAGGATTCCTCTGCCACGGCGTGGCGCATCAGTACGGGAGCGGGGGCATGAGAACGACTGTACAACATCTTGGAGAAGTCCGACGACTGCAAGGGAGCATTCTGGAGACCTCTGGGATGGCCAGAAAAAGAAATGGCCAGAAAAGGAAGTCCGGGGGGTCCCGGTGATGACGTCCAAAAGTCGCTTAGTACTGTCAAGGGTAAACGGTACCTAGCTACTGTGGAAGGTAATGCGTTGGGCGGTCGCTAGTTGAGAGGGAGTCCGGGCAGGGTCCCAGAGACTTAGTTTGTTTAAGGAAAATTTAGTAAAGGAAGAAAGGTGCTTAGCGATCTAAGCCGTGTCGCCTGCGAGGCGCTAGGGTGCCAGTAGTCAGCAAGGACTTGGCGACGTAACGTAGTCGAAGTGTGCTCGTATAGCACCTAGACAGTCGGCAAGACTGGCGAAGAAGCGGCAAGCTTAGCGTAGTCGGTAAAGATAGTAAGTCCCTTGGCGACTTTGAGGAACTTTAGTGAGCGCAAGTTGTGATCTGAACTGTGGGGATGGAATTCGATGCTACTAAGACAAAATATGTACAGTATTTATAGGCGCTAAGTCGCCGTGTTAATTAAACTATAAGTCGCTAAGTAACAAAATGGGGAACGGATTATGACAAGAAAAATAGAATGTGAAATAGCTAACCCACGGCGTCTATCAGTCGGCAAGCGCTAAGTCACCAAGTGAGCACTGAAAGTAGCCAAATGAACGGTGACTATCCTGGGGTCTGAAACCATCAAGGGGGGCTGGCATCGCCAAAGTCGCTAAGTGTCGGTAAAGGTAAGCGTCGCTAACCGCCAGGCACCGGGGCTGAAGAAGTGGCGACCTGCTGATAGCCGTCGGCAAGTCGTTAAATGCTTAATCTTTATAAGTCGCCGGCTATCTTTGATCGGTGACCTGTTATCGAGTCCGAGGTCATGTGTGTGTTAGTCAGGTGAGCGAGTCCCGTGGTCTGGTAGTCCCGTGCGCTAAACATCCCGTGGTCGCCTAGTCATGTGTCGTTCGCGTCGCGCCTGGTCGCCTGAGTGAGCCGCCAAACTGTTATCAACAAAAGTCGCTAATTATAGCTTTGCTGCGCTGAGCCCAGCCCCGGTCTTATCACCGGAGATCTCTGGGATGGCTGGAAAAGGCAGTCCTCTGACATCACCCCCCCCTTAGAGTGCGGTGTCTCAACGCACCGGGTAGAACAAGTTGCGGACCGCGCAGTCCACCGGAAAGATGAGGTAGATGCCCCGGATTGTGCAGGGAGCCTCGGGGTGACTACGGTGGAAGTCCTTCACCAGAGTGGGCACGTGGACATTTTCGGCGGGTTCCCAGGAGATGTCTTTGATACCGTAGCCCTTCTACTTGACCTTGTATTGCAGCTTGTGCTGAAATAGATGGCTGTCAAGGATCTTTTCCACTTCGTACTCTGGGTGGTTGTTGACAATGACCGGAGGTGGCGGAGGCGAAGCATGTTGACCTGGAATAGGGTCGTCCGGGGCGGGCAAAAGCTTGACCACGTTGAAGACCGGATGGAGGCGCCACATGCTGGTGGGCAGCCGGAGCCTGTAGGCCAACGATCCTACCTGGCGCTCAACCACATATGGCCCCAGTTGTCGGTGTGAGAGCTTTTGGGATGGCCTAGTGGTCGCGATGTCGGAGGCGTCCAGGTAGATTCGGTCTTCAGGCTTGTACTGGGGGGTCGGCAAGCGTCCTTGGTCGTAATAGCGGGCTATGTCGTCCTTGGCCTTGGTCAGGGCCGCCTCCGCCTCCTCCTGTGCCTTCTGCATACGGTCAACAAACTCATTGACCGTCTCGTTCTCCGATCGTTGTGCATGCAGTTCAAAGCCCATCCGGGGGTGCCTGCCGGTGTCCAGAAAGAATGGAGAGTGCTGCGTGGAAGCGTGGATGTGGTTATTGTACTGGAACTCGGCCTCTGGGAGGAGTTCGTCCCAGTCGTCCTGCCACTCATTGCAGAAGAGCCGGAGGTACTGTTCCAGTTCCTGGTTGACGCGTTCGGTCTGGCCGTTGGACTGCGGGTGGTAGGCGGTGGAAGTGTGGAGCTTGACGTGCAGGAGACGATAGAGCTCCTGGGTGAAGTCTGCCACAAACTGGGGGCCCCGGTCGGAGATGTAGGCATTGGAGAGGCCGTGGAGCTTCCAGACGTTCTTCCAGTACAGGTTGGCTGCGCCCATTGCCGAGCAGGTTGTGTGCATTGGAATGAAGTGAGCTTCCATACAGGCCAACCACAACCATCACTGCGTTGTATCCGTGCGCGTCCAGAAGTTCCACAATGAAATTGATGGAGGCCACACTCCAGCATGCTGCAGGTGTAGGGAGGGATTGCAGATGGCCTGTCGGGGGGCGCCGGTGTGGTTTTGTCCAGAGGCAGAGGTCGCAGGTGCTGGTGTAGGAGCCGATGTAGCGGGACATCTGGGGCCACCAGTAGTTCTGCAAGACCAGCTCCAGCGTCTTCCACCTACCAGGGTGCCCCGCGATACGGGAGTCGTGGTGCTGCTCAACAATGTACCGACGGAGTTCCAGGTTGTTGGGCACATATATCCGCCTGCGGAAGGTGAGGAGGCCGTCCTGCAGGCCCCACTCGTCCGTGTGTACCGACTTTGTACCAGAGGGGTGCCCCAGATGTAGCGCTAGCACGGCCTTGGCAACCGAGTCTTCCTGTAGACCTTCCCGGTTTCTCCGACGTATGTCCTGGAGAATGTTGACCTCGTCTCCCTGTACAGCTACCCCTTCCAAGGCACAAATGGCAAACAGCTCCGGGCAGAGGAGGGTGATGTTATCGTTATCTCCTGCACCGGAGCCGTGGTCCGCGCGCCTGGAGAGGGCGTCGGGCTTCCCCATGCTCCGGCCTGGCTTGTGATGCAGCATGAAGTCGAAGTTGGCAAGGTACAAAGACCACCAGGCCTGGCGACGGTTTAGCTTCTTGGCCGTCTGGAAGTGTTCCAGGTTCTTGTGGTCAATCCAGACTTCAAACTTGTGGCGGGCCCCCTTGAGGAAGTGGCGCCACTCCTCCAGTGACCAGATGATTGCGAGCATCTCCTTGTTGTGGATCTCGTAATTTTGTTCCATGGCGTTGAGGCTCTTGGAGTAGAAGGCAACGGGGTGCCACTTACCATCCTCCGGAGACTGCTGGGATAGGACTGCACTGGTTGCAAAGTCAGAACTGTCGGCCTCAACGCGGAAGGGTTGGTTGTCATCCGGGAAGAGCAGAACGGGCTTGGACGTGACGGCAGACTTGAGGGCGTTGAAGGCCTGCTGCTCCACATCGCCCCAGGTCCAAGGGACATCCTTCCCGATGAGGTCAAAGAGGGGACGCATGTGGTAGGAGAAGTCCTGGATGAAGCGCCGGTAGAAGTTCGTGAACCCCAGGAAGGCTTGTACTTCCTTCTTGCTCCGGGGCTCCGGCCACTGCATCACGCCAGCCATCTTCACCGGGTCCATCTCCGCCATGCCGTGGGAGATGATAAGTCCGAGATACTCAACGCGCGTCTGCTCAAACTCGCACTTCTCCGGCTTGAAGTACAACTGGTGCTAGCGGAGACGGTCCAGGACGATCCGCGTGATCCGACGATGCTCTTCTAGCGTCTTGGTATAGATGAGGATGTTGTCGAGATACACACAGACCACTCCGTCCACAATCAGGTCCCGGAAAATGTTGTTCATCATGGTCTGGAAGGTGGCGGGGCTGTTGGTGAGTCCGAAGAACATCACTAGAAGTTCGAACAGCCCGCGGTTGGTCCGAAACGCGGCCTTCCACTCATCTCCCTCCTGGATGCGCACGTTGTTGTAGCCCCACCGGACGTCCAACTTTGTGAAGTAACACGCACCCCGGAGGTTGTTGATCAGTTCCGAGATGAGAGGGAGTGGGTAGCGGTTCTTGACAGTCATCGTGTTGAGTGCCCGATAGTCTTGGACCAACCGGAGGGAGCCATCCTTCTTCTTGATGAAAAACACCGGAGAGGCCATTGGAGACTTTGAGGGGCGGATTCGTCCTGACTCCAGATTCTCCCGGAGGATGCGTCAAGCTCATCCTGCTCCTTGGGTGCGAGTGGGTAAACCTTGCAGTTGGCCGGCTTTGAGTCCAGCAGGAGTTCAATGGCGTGATCCCACTGCTTGCGCTCCAGGAGGGAGTCAAACAAGGCCTTAGAGAAAACATCCTCGAAGTCATGCAAATGGTCGGGGACCGCATCCCGGAACGTCCGGGGCTGGGCGTTGGCTGCAAAGGCCTGGGCCAGTCGTTGAGAAGTGGTTTGGCTGGCCTGGATCTCCTCCGCCACTGGTGGGGATCGTAGCGTGGTGGCGTAGATGCGGTCTCCTACCTTGATGGCTTTGTCCGGAAGCTCCAGGTCCTGCGTGGGTAGGAACTCTCCTTCATGTCCCTCCTCCTGACTAGGGTTTCCCCCGCTGTGCCTGTCGTCCTTGTAGAGGGCCTCCCTACAAGAGAACGCCAGAGGCGGGGGATCCAGCAGGTCGAGATCAGCAAAGGGGAGGTGACCTACGTGGCATGCCCTGATAGCTGCGCGTTCCCACATAGCGGTGCGCTGCTCCTTCTTCACTTCTTCTGCGCAGGTCGCACAGCACCGGGGGCACCAGCTCATGCTCACCTCTCCAATAGCCCAGTCGATTTCCAGGTTGTGCTCCCGGAGCCACAGAAATCCCAGGATCATGTCCTGTTTACCAATGCTCGTGACGGCAAAGGTAGTGCGCTCCGCATGGGACCGGTAGCGAAGAACAAGGTCCACCACAGACTTGATGGACCCCGCTTCATTGTGGGTACCGTCAATGTTGTATACCGGGATTGGGGCAAGCAGGGGTTGGGTGGTGAGCTGATGCCATTCTACGTAGCTGGTGTCCACAAAGAGTCCGGTGGCTCCGGAGTCTAGGAGGGCCGACACGCTCTGGGTCTGCTGCGTGTCGGTGGTCTCAATTTCCACGTTCATCTGGAGCAAGTTGGGTGACGGAGTAGAGGCAATTACGTAGCGGCGGGGGAGGCAGCGCTCCCAGGCAGGGAGGCGCATTGGGGCAGGCGTCGGAGAGGGCTGAGGGAGTTTGTTGGGTATGACAGGGATAGTGCTTACGGTTGGAGAGCTATCGGCAGAGACGGTATTGATTTCTTCTACCGACAAACATGCAAACCTGTTAGCACTAAGCGGCGGGGGCGTACTGGTCACCTGCCGCGCCCCTGAAAACTCTCACTCTGCTCCTCCTGGCCTTCCAGAACGTGGGCGTCTTTTGATGTCTCCTCCGGGACGGGGGTATCTGGAGAGGGCACTCCAGCAATGTCCCGGGCCGCCAGGAGCTGCAGGAGTAGCTCCTCTTGCTCCTCCGGGGAGAGGTAGCGCACTTCCAGACCCCTGGGGCAGTGACACGCAAAATGGCCCTGCACGCCACAGCGTCGGCATGAGAGGGGGAGCGGGGCGCGCTGTCGGGAGGCATCTACATCCATTGGCGCACCTGGAGGTAGTGCCGGAATTGTCAGGGGTGTGACCGTTGCCATGGGCAGTGCCAGGATTGGGAACCTGCAGGGGAGCATTGCGGGGGGTCGCGTCGGAGGCGCAGGATGCGCAAGCTTGCGGAGGTTGCGCTTGAGCTCCATGAGCTGCCATTGCTCCTGGGCCACCCGGTACCATGCCAGGACCTGGTCGTCAGCTGGTCAACCCTCCGCAAGGTTGTCAATGCGCTCCATCAGGGTTGGATGGAGCCCTTCCCAAAGGGTAAGGCAGAGTTGCAGGCTGTCGGGGTACTCGGCCTGCTCAACCAATGTGCGGAACGAGTCGATGTACTCGTCCAGTGAGCATTTCCCTTGGCCGTACTGCTCCCTATCCCTCAGGATCAGCGCGGCGCTTTTGGCGGGGTTCCGGGAAAAGAACTCGTCCCGGAACTCTTGTTCAAACTCGGCCCAGTCCGTAAAGCTCGCAACACCTCTGGGGCGTCGGAAAACCCTCAGCGCATAGGTGGCCGCTCGTCCCAACTTCATGTAGGACAAGACCCACGCAATTTTCAGCTCGTCAGATACAAAATCGTCGCCACAGAGCTGGAGATAGGTGGTGCACGACTGGAGGAAGCATTTTCCAGACGCGCGGTTGCCGTTGTAGATGTCAGGGGTTGCCGGGTGCGGGATGTTGGAGCGCTCCCATGCTGGGATGGGGGATTGCACAGCACGTGAGCGCTGCACTGGCGGAGTAGGCGGCGGGGGGTTAGGTGCCGCCGGGGCAAGGCGTTCAAGGAGGGTACGGAGAGAGTCGGAGATGGTGTTGGTGGTTTGTCGGAGGTGGGTGAATTCGGCGGAGTGCTAGGTAAGGGAGGCTTGGGTGAGTTGCACCTGTGTTTCTAGGTGGAGCAGGCAGGTCCAGGCTTCCTCGCTGGAGGCGGCAGCATCTGGGAGCGCTTCTGGAGCGGCGGGCTGAGACATAGACAAGGCAGTGCTTAAAACCAGTGGGGGAGCAACAAATAGGAGCCAAGGGGTGTTTGGCAGCTATAGGGGGCTACCAGACCAAGATTAGGAGACTTGTTCTGCTGTAAGGGCGACCTCCGGAGGTTGCGGCTAAGTCACACAACTGGCAGAGGGAAATCCAAAGTGTATTAGAGACAGTACATATTACAGGGAAGTAACTAATCACCTGGCAGAGGGAAATCTGAAGAGAACAAGTCTAAGGATTCCTCTGCCACGGTGTGGCGCATCAGTACGGGAGCGGGGGCATGAGAACGACTGTACAACATCTTGGAGAAGTCCGACGACTGCAAGGGAGCATCCTGGAGACCTCTGGGATGGCCAGAAAAGGAAATGGCCAGAAAAGGAAGTCCAGGAGGTCCCGGAGATCTCCGGGATGGCCGGAAAAGGCAGTTCCCTGACAGATTGCAATTAAGAACCAGCTAGAAGGGAAGACTCTGTGTAAATTCTGGACACAATCGAGTAAACAAGTGGTCCTGAGAGATATGATTTATGCGCTAAAAAGAGGTACAACTACCCACAATGGCTCCGAGTACAAGAGCAATTCTGCCAAGATGGCGGAGTTGGCGAAGGAATATCACAACAACCTTCAATATCAGTATTGGAATGTCTCGGATGAAATACAAGAAAGGAAGATAGAAGGAGCCCTTGGAAAAATCAAAACGCATACAACGGCGGGGCAGCGAATTGACCTTGGTAAAGAGATATCCTCTGAGGAACTCCTCGCGGCACTAAAAGACTCCAATAATGCCTTTGCCCCTGGTTTGGATGGCATCCCCTATACTTTCTGGAAGTCAATGAACGACTAGTATATCAACAACTCCAAATGCAGTCAGAGCAGTGGGGCTCAGCAAATAGTGTGCAACGTAGTAGAACTACTGCGACGGGTGTACAAAGATATCCAAGACAATGGCATAGAGGACCACTCTAGCTTCTCCGAGGGCTGGATGTGCCCACTATATAAGAAGAATGAGCATACGGAAATCGCGAACTATAGGCCCATTACCTGCCTGAATACAGACTATAAGCTGTTCACAAAAGCCTTAGCATCCTGCCTAGCAGATGTTATCAGGGACCTGATCCACCCCAGCCAGGCAGGATTCATACCGGGAAGAAGCATAACAGAACAAACAAAACTCATTCAAATGATGATCCACTACGCGGAAGCCAAAGAACAGAATGGTATAATAGTTGCACTAGACCAAGAGAAAGCCTATGACAAAATTGACCACGAATACCTCTGGCACACTCTTGAAACATTTGACATTCCACAAAGCTTCATCAGAACTATACAAGCCCTGTACAAGTCTGCTGAGACAAGGGTCATGATTAACGGGGTACTAAGCAAACCGGCAAATAACCAGGGGAGTAAGACAGGGAGATCCATTGTCATGCCTACTATTTGATTTGGCCATTGAACCACTTGTGGAATCTCTGCAAGATTCAAACCTAAAAGGCTTCTCCATTCCAGGGCAGGTGGAGAAGCTGATAGCTACCCTCTTTGCGGATGACACAACTACATTCCTGTCCATAGACGACGACCTTGACTCCCTCAACAAAATCTTGGATGGTTGGTGCATTGCATCCCAGGCGAATTTAAACATAGCAAAGACCATAATCCTGCCAATTGGTACGCAAGAATTTAGGGAGAGTGTCATACGCGACAGATGTCTGAAACCGGGAGGCCCCCCCATCCCAGACTCCATACAAATAGTGGAAGAAGGAACCTCAATAAGAATCCTTGGTGCTTGGTTCAGGAACAATGCTGACATGAGCGCTCCCTGGACAAATGTCATTGAGAAAATAGACAAGACCTTATTCACATGGAAAAAGAGCCACCCAACTCTAGAAAGGAGGAGGCTCATCGCACAAATGGTAGTAGCAGGCATGTCGCAGTACCTCACGCAAGTACAAGGCATGCCTCCCCACGTGGAGAAATTACTTTCCAGAAGGGTAGTGAAATTCATGTGGGCGGGCAAGAAGTCGCTGGTAAACGAACAAACCCTATTCAGACCCATTAGCGAAGGAGGAAGAGCACTAGTTGACATCAAGTCTAGAAACAAAGCTATTGATGTGATCTGGCTCAAATCATACCTTAAGCTGGGACCAGATCACCCCGTATGGGCCTGCATAGCAGATGCCCTGATAGCGATGAATACACCAAAAATCAAGGGGAGAGTAGATGACCTTGTCAAAATCAACCCCTTCCTCCAGACCTGGAAAACAATGGTCAGTCCCAAGAAAGAATTATGTCGCGACATTACATCACTCTTCAGAACAGCAAAAGAGTTTGGTGTACGCCCAGAAGGGATTGCCTTCAGCCGAGAAATAATGCACGGAATACCGGTCTGGTACCACTTTGCAGCGAGTACAAAGCTAAGAAGACTGAACAGGGGCAAAGCAGCAGAATGCCTAAGAAAGACCCACAAAGTAGTGACAGTAGGTGATGCCAAGGCCCTCACTATGGCTGTAACCAACCCGAATCATAGGCTGTCCAATGAGTGTGAGTGTGAGGACTGCATAAACATCGAGAACCCAGCCGGCTGTCTTCACCCACACTCCTGCACCACAAAAGCAAGAGACATGCTGGACACCATCCCGAGCAAATGGAATCCAACATCATACCAACCCAGTGACAGAGTCGACCACCAGGCTGCCCTCCAACCAAGGGAGGGTAACCCCCATGAAACTATTTTCAACGCCCACCAGCCCACCTCAGGACCATTGGCTGACATCTTCTGTATTTTTACTACTGGGACAGTCTGCCAGGAAGTCTACACTGCCCAACCGCACGCTGGCGTCCAGAGGCCAATATCAGTACACCTCCATGGGTACTGCAAACGGAGTGTGACGGACGATGACACCACACGAATAGTAGTGGGGCTTGCATCAAGAGACAAGGATGAACTGAATACAGGGGATGTGTGGATAAGCAGTAGCGATGAACAAGGAGAAGGCAACACATACCTAGCTGTCCTACTAGCATTGCTGAGAACTGGCTCAAAGTCCCCAATGACTTTCTACACTAGGTCAAGCAGCTCCATCAAAGCAATGACAGATGACCTTGAGAGAAGAGAAGATATGGACTTCCTTAACTCCCACTGGGCGGGACTACAGAGGCTGGTTGCGGCCCAGCTCCGCATGCACCCACCCCAAGTGAGGTTCATTGACCTTGCTGATGAACCCCCAACAATACTGGAGTTGGAGGCCAAAGAGAGAGCCAGGGGAGCATCGAAGAAGGTGTGCCCTATGTTATTGCTACCCATACCGCCTGAGCTGCACCTGACAGGAGTAAAACTTTCAAAGGTTATGCAGTCAGTAGCCTATAGGACAATTAGGAAGAAACTCGCCCCCCCGACGCGACCAAAGACTGAGGAAATGTTAAAGAGGATCAAACAAGGACTAAAAGAACTCAATGGAATCACTCCCAATGAAAGACATATCTGGGCAAGCCTCTGGAATAAAGATTTTTCAAAGCCAATGAAGGTCTTCCTATGGAAATGCGCTCACAATGCATACAAAATTGGGAAGTACTGGGACAAACCAGGTATGCCGCCTGAACTTAAGGAAAGGGCTTTTTGTGCCCATGACCACGAATTGGATGACATGAATCATATTCTCACTGAATGTACAAGCCTGGGCCAGAGAACGATATGGAATCTAGCGAATGACGTCTGGAAAAGGAAAATGGGATCCCCTATCCCGAGGCAGGACGTAGGGAAAATCGTAGGAAGTGCACTAGCATCAATACATACTGATAGAGGAGTGGTAAACCATGGCCACACCCGACTATACAGGCTGCTGATAACCGAAGCAGCATATCAAATTTGGACCCTCCGCTGTGAGAGGGTGATAAGAAATAATGACCAGCCTCACACGGAAATTGAAATCACAAACAGGTGGAATGCAAGAATCCGGGTCAGAGCCGAGCTAGACTTCAAGCTCGCCGAAAAGAGGCTAGGGAAGAAAGCAATTCCCATCCACCAAGCGATAGACACCTGGGCAAAATGCAACATAGTTGATGTGGACGAGCTTAAACTATCGCACCAGACAAAAAAAGACGGGGTTTTAGTGGGTAGTAGGTTCGGAGATACAGACAGTCAGGGCATGGGATAGCCCAAAAACGGACCTGTAGTCCCACACAAAGTGTGTAAAAGCATTTCCTCGCGGAGACATCAAAAGCTGCCCGT